>JAZDUA010001335.1:0-100153 GCA_038098605.1 Gryllus longicercus
GCACCTGCGGTTCGACCCCCTGTCGTGTGCCGGCAGGGGCGCTGATGGCGGGGCCGGGGTTTGGGTGGAGGTGGAGGTGACGGCAGCTCCTGCGGAAGTGGGAGTGGTGATGTTGGCGAAGGGCCAGGGAGTCGGGAGGGGCGAGGGTGCGTGGACGATGATGTGGAGGAGAGATGGGGCAGCGAGAACGGTGAGGGTTATGACGTGAGATGGTCACGTATATGGTACTCGGTGGTAGACATGCTGCCTGTAAATGGCAGGTGCAGTGAGCAGGACGGGACACGAGGGCGGTGGCAGTAGGAGAGGTAGGGACGGCGGTGGAAATGGAAGAGGAAGAATGTTGGCGTGACGGTGGAAGTGGAGGGTGTTGGGACAGGTTGGAGGGACGTAGTGGAAGTAGAGGAGGAGACGGGAGAGAAAGTGGTAGAAAAGCATCAGCGCGAGCTGAGGGCGGGGGTGAGCAGTGAAGGTGGTCGGGTCTTTGCAGTGGTCGGGTGACGGCAGGTATGGCGGGCGGCGGGGCATCAGAGGGAACTCGGGAGCAACCGGGACAATGGGAGTTGGTGCTGCAGTGGGAATGGCGAGTGCAGGCGGCGAGGGCAGGCGGAGACGATCACAGTGCTCGGCGATTGGTTGATTGATTGACTGATTGTTAGCGATCGCGGGCGCGTCAACTACCAGAGTCGGAGGTCCCTTAAGTCTAGTGGCGGTGGTCTCCCCCGCTCTATGGCGACATCCGCCGACTAGCGGAGTTTCCCTCTACTTCGAATCTCTCGCCAGCGGGGCACAGGAGCAAGTTCTAAGCGCCAGGACGGCTCTCCAAACATGTGTGGTAGTGTAGTGCATGTTAGCGTAAGTGTGTGTATAACGGGCGAGGATAAGACAATGAAGAGGAAGGTGAGATCGCGCGCGATCCGTGGCCCGTTTGTTTGGGTACTGCTCCGGCATTTGCCTGGTGTTGCTAGGAGAAACCGCGGGAAAACTACCGATCAGTGCAGCCGGTCGCTAGAAGTGCTCGGCCAGGGCAAAGGGGCAAAGCGGACGGTGGAGGCCGAGGAGGAGAAGGTAGGGGCGTTGTGGTGATGGTTGGGTCGGCGAGGCGATGGAAGCGGCGTGGGCGGTGGGGCGACAAGGGGGAGGCCGCGAGGGGAAGCGAGTGGGCGGAGGCGGGTGGCGGCAGGTCGCAGAGCGAGGTGGTGGCTGGGGCGAGAAAGTGGCAAGAGCGGGGGCAGAAGGGGCTGGTAGGTTTGCGGGTGCTTGCGGGGGGCATGGAAGCAGAGGGGGTGGCGGGCGTGCAGGCGTCGGTGGCAGGCAGGGGGTTGTGGCGGGTGGGGTTGGGGGCAGGGAAGGCAGAGGGGGTGGCGGGCAGGGGGTTGTGGTGGTGGGGTTGGGGGCAGGGAAGGCAGAGGGGGTGGCGGGCAGGGGGTTGTGGCGGTGGGGTTGGGGACAGGGAAGACAGAGGGGGTGGCGGGCAGGGGGTTGTGGCGGGTGGGGTTGGGGGCAGGGAAGGCAGAGGGGGTGGCGGGCAGGGGGTTGTGGCGGTGGGGTTGGGGGGCCGGCGATGGGGGCGGCCCCCTCCGTCGTAGGCTCGTTTCCGAGCGAGCGCGTGCAGCCGCAGCAGCTGCTGATTATCCGCGCGGCACAATTTCCATACTCGCGAGATGAAAACGCAACACGGGCGAATTACGTGGGGCCTCTATCACACCTCCGCCCGCCCGCCCGCCCGCCCGCCCGCGCGGGGAGGCCCTGCACAGGCGGGAGGAACTAACTTCGGAATGAAGAGAGGAGGAGGAGGAAGGGCAAGCGAACTGGAAAGTACAGAACATAGAGGGGTAATGAGCAACTGTCACTTTCAAAATTCGAAAAGCTAAAAAGATAATAAGATTCCAAATAAATATATAAGAATTCTCCCAATGGAAGGAAATGGGTTGGTATAATGATTGCAAATGCCCTGGGCTACTTTCAAATATAATTGAAAACAAAACTCAGAAGCAACCAGATATAGCTATAAATTGAATAATGGAGAATGAATATAAACATAAAATTCTATGCTAGAAGTTTCATTTTCATGTAAGAAATGTTTATCGTTTAAATATGTCTCGGAAGTATTTTATAGGTAACGGAGTATTTTATATATATTTTTGAAACCAACAACACTCGTGTACAAAATCGGAAAGGGAGAAGATGCAATTTTTTTCACTGCAATTCGTCTGGAATAAGGATCGCATTCCAAGTCATGTGGAGGAATGCCAGGAAGAAAATGTTATGGGGGCACCCCTGAGAAGGTGAGGGGGAAGGGCTATGAACTCATCTGAATGGCTCCATGATTCCCTTTATTCGATACCTACTCTACGTTTCTTCGCTTCTAAATGTCACCTTCAACGTTTTCAAATTCATTAACCTTAGAATCTCCTTTGCTGTAAATTGTGCAGTACTGCTACATTTTTGTTTCTGCTTATCCCAATACTTGTATGGCCACACGGACCGGGGAAGTTTAGTGTCACAGCCAGCATTCCATTGATTCTGCAGTGCTTCTGACCGGGATGGTCTAGGGTTCGAATCTCGACGGTGTTGGATTTTTTACTCCGCTATATGGCTGGTTGCATTCAGCCGCTGCCTGGAGGATAACTCCCAAACGTCGGCTGCTCGAATCGATAGTTTCCTGTGGTTTCTTTGGTTAAGACTAGGCGAACGTCGGAGAAGTAAACTATCACACGGGCCACGAATCGCGCGCGATAATTTCTTCCTATTCTTTGCCCTGCCCCCCTGACACTCACATTTCATCTACTGCACTACCACCCATGTTGGGAACTTGGGCGGCTAGGGAGATGCCCCGCTGGCGGAGAGACGTGGAAGGGGAAATGGCTTGTTGAGCGACGCCGGATCTGAGCATCCAGTCAGGGAGGAACACATTTGATTTATACACTCAACATTCACTCGTCCTCCATCCGTCTTTCACTCGTCCTGCACTAGACTTTCACCTGTTCTGCACTCGACATGCACTCGACTTAAACTCGACACATCTACTCAACCTAAACTCGACCTGCACTCGCTTTATTACTCCTCTTCCACTTGTTTTGCACACTAAAAAAATCCCACAAATTGTCACACCCGTCGCGTCCACCCCCACTCCTCCTTCCTCCAACAATGCGCGACCTCACCCCCTACCTCGCCCAGCTCCACCCCCTCATTCCTACCCAACACGCCTCACGCCGTTGCTACGCACTGCGCCCTGTTCACACTCCCGCACCCACCACGTCCCTCCTCCTCTCACAGTGTTCCCCCGCCCCTCGCTGATCTCGGCGTTTCGGCCGCCCCTGATGACCGTATGGCCTGTCTCCAGCCACATCTCATCAATGCCTATGGGGCATTATGCACCGGCACGCATTGCCACCATCCACTTCCATCATGTCTTACTCACACCTCCCACATGCCCCCCACGTGCCTTCGTGTCATGCCATCTCCTACATGATTCTTCGCCGTACTCACTACATATTCCATCACCTTCATCGCCTTCGCAACCCTGACTCCCCCTCCCGCACAGCTCTAGAGCCAATTATTCCCCGTATCCATACTTCTCCTGAGGAAGTACATTTAAAGGCAACCTAATAAAATCTGAGAGTTAGAGAAAATGTATATCTACCAAACAGCGTCAGAAGAGTAATGAAAGAAAGGTTAATAATGAAGTAGTATCAAAGAGAATACGAATTATCGGTTTGCCACAACGAAAGAAAAAATGTGAACGAATGGGTAAATTTACACGTCAAACTAAGGCTAATGTAAGGAAGAACAACTCTTTTCAAATACACGATGAGTTCCATATCCACCAAACAAACCTCCTTTACCTAAACCTTTATTTTGTGACGGTGGAATTTATTTAACTCGAAGTGTGCAAGGGGGAAGGGAGCGGAAAAATGAAAGAAATATTGCGCTCAGTCCGTGAAGTTTCTGTTACCATAGCATTCGCCTGGTATTGCTTGAAGAGAACTCGGAAAATTATTGATCGCAGCAGCCGTTCGCTCGAACTCTCTTCAAGACGGACAGAAACCCGACCCAGTTGTGTGGTACAGACGAAATTTCGCTTCGTTTGGAACTCTAATCCGGTCAACCAAACTCCCGAGCCTTTTGAATGACAATGCTGCAGAGGAAAACGGTGTTGCCCCTGGGATTTTGCAGCCGGTGGTTAACAAGGGGGGGAGGCGACGAGAGCGCAGACACGGCGGGGAGACTGAGCTGGAACGCGGAGCAGAGACTGGAAGGAAAAAGAGAACGGGCGGGTGAGCAGGCGAGGCACGGGCGAGGAGGGGAGAAGTGGATTCATTGATTTTTCTTCCTGAGGTGCAGGGATTCTCCCCTGCTCGATGATGATACCCGGTGCTGGCCTACATGCTAGCGGAGTTTTCTCTAACTAGGTATCTCCCAAAGCTCCAAGATCCCGCTCCCATAAGTGGAAGAGTCGTGCACGTGTGTGTGATTAAGAGTTGAGGATAGGACGAGGAAGCGGAAGGAAAGGTTGCGCGCTGTCCGTGGCCCACTTATTAGGGTATTGCTCTGACATTGGCCTGGTGTCGGGAGAAACCATGGAAAACTACGGATCAGAGCTGCTACCGCTGGAATTCTCCCCCAGACAGCACCTGAACGCGACCTTGCTATGTAGCTAGTGTCGCATATCCTGCCACCGTCGGCACTCGAACCGAGAACCTCCCAGTCAGAGGCACTGCAGAGACATCAGTTGACGCCCTGAGCCACCTAAGCCAGTGGAAGGATGGAGCGCGGCGGCGGACGAAGCGAGGCGATGCGGAGTGGGAATGGCGACAAAGGCAGGGTACAGAAGGAGACGGAACGGAAGGGGTGGAGCGCAGCAGAAGGGGGCTGAGGGGAGGTGAAAAGGTGGCGCGGCACGATTTAAATGAAATTAGTTTTGTGTAGCACTACATAGAATTCCTTTTCCTGGACTCTAATATATAAAAAACAATGTTTATTTGTTTGTTGTGTCTTGGTTCATACTTAATGCTCTGCCGTACCGTTCATTTAACCACGATATAACTTCGTCCACTTATTGCTTGCACTTCCGGGAAGAATATATGCATAGTGCGATAGGAATGCCTCCGCACATAGACCCGCATTGATGATGATTTTACGCTGATTCAAGCGCCCTACATATGGGGCTATACGTAACGGCGCTTGACGCAACCGTTGCAAACTGAAGTACGATTATAAAAACGTTTTCATTGCGTATTCTGCCTCTGCGATTGTGATATTTCTCCCGTGAGAGACAGAAGAAGATAGAGGCGCAGATAGATAAATAAATAGAAACAGAGAGTCAGAAAAAAGAAAAGAGAGAGGGAAAGAGAGAGGGAAAGAGAGAGGGAAAGAGAGAGAGAAAGAGAGAGAGAGGAAAGAGAGAGAGAAAGAGAGAGAGAAAGAGAGAGAGAAAGAGAGAGAGAAAGAGAGAGAGAGAAAGAGAGAGAGAGAAAAGAGAGAGAGAGAGAGAAAGAGAGAAGAGAGAAGAGAGGAGAGAGAGAAAGAGGAGAGAGGAAAGAGAGAGAGGAGAAAGAGAGAGAGAGAAAGAGAGAAGAGAGAAGAGAGAGAAAGAAAGAGAACCACACTCGCGAGAAGTCTTTCGTCCATTGAAATTGTTGCAGGCGTAGCAGTTGTTGCAGGGCGCAGAAATTGTTGCAGGCATCATTAACAATCACGTGACCAGTAGCGTATGAAGTGTAATACATTGCAATAGCGAAGCAATGCGGAGAAAGAGGACAGTATTTGTTGAAGTCAGTATCGAAGAGAATAGTACCAAGGCGAACTGAGCCATTTGGCCCCGGGACTCGGAAATCACATGATTTAGTCACAGAATCCTCCGCAGGGTACCATCAACTCTCAATTAAGAGCAATTACGCGGAACACGGGTCTGGTTTTCGCCGCTAATGCGGTCAACATTCAATTTTCACTCAGGATTACTCAACAACAGTGTTCGAAGCGAAATTTTGTGCGGCAATTCTTAGAAGCGATGTACAATGAACTCATTGTAATACAAAGAATTCATTCAAATTTCCCACTTCATGAATTTTCGTATCAGTCTTCGGACACTTACAAATGTATTCCTTTCCAGATTTAGGGCAGGGATTTACTTTTTATTATTACATTTGAAGTAATCAACAAAAGAATGGCACTAGTTACCCATACTACTCTCGCATTATAAATTTTAAACTGATGAATTCTAAGTAGAAATAAAATCTCGTTTTTACTGGCATGTACATAACTTTCATAGCAGCATGTGGTCAAAACAGGGCATGTCTCTAGTTACACACTGACTGAGCTTTAATATTCACAAATTCATAAACTTTCTGTTCGTTTCAGTAGAACTCTTTCTGTTCTTATAAATGTAACTGGGTAAATCTCTTAACCTCCAGAAGCACTACATGGTATATGTGGTGATTTGTGACTCCAATCAGACAAATGCTGTACTTTAACTGTCAAATGAATTACCCAATTGCACTATTAAGTCAAATGCAGTTGTAATTATTTATATGACTCTACCCTACACACGTGCACCAGGCTGTGATAGTCTGTATAAAAACCTAATAGAGGATCAATGCTTTCTCATAATGTAAATACACATCAATCACCGAATTCATTACAGTTATCGGTGGAAAATATTTAAATCCTCTTATGAAAGTCAGTATTTTTGGAGTATTGAGCAAAATTTAATTTTAAATAAATGAAAATTCTAAAACATCGCTTTATGTGTCTGCAATGCAAAACTCAGAGGCAGTAGAACGCCATTTTTGTCAACGTAATTTGCTTTATCTGAGGAAAAATTGAAAGAAAAAAATGGGCTATTGTTAAGATAACTTTGAAAAAGTCTTCGAGATTTCTTGTAAAGTATCCACAAAACTTAAAATACCGTTCCAAATTCATAGAGCCCTTGACATCAGCAGGTTGATCGTATAATATCAATTTTCTTAAATATAGTTCCTACTGTTTTGCCCCTGGCGCTGCTCGCAGAAGGACGGACAGTCAAAGGGATGAACACAAACCAGTTTTGTGTTTATCCACAAACCAATTTTTCAGTATAAAGGGAACTCAACATGTGGATTCTGACTAATCAGCATTAGAGGAAGTACTTTACTTGTAGGAACAAGAATTATTTAGGTATCGGGGATCCCCAAACGACTTTACAGTTCAAAAATCGACATATTTTTCTGCACCATTACAATACTTTTTTATATTCTGCATAAGTACTACGCGAGGAAAGTATAAATTCAGTATGTATGTATGTATATATATGTATATATATGTATGTATGTATGTATGTATGTATGTACATATATATATATATATATATATATGTGTGTGTATATATGTGTATATTAAATTTTCGGTAATATACGCTAAAGATACTGGTTCCGATCCACATACATTACAAAAAAATACTAGAAGGTTTGGTTGTGATGAAGTCATCACAGCTGAAATGGTGAACATTGAAAATAAATCATCGTCCAGCTTCTCTTCAGATTTGCTAATTCCAATAACTATTAATGGTGCAGAATTTCGGCACTTACATTTGCAGCATTTACGGCGAATCAAAGAGACGGAGGGTAGGGGCCCCTGATGCCACAGAGCCAACTCATACATGACGACTATATCGATCCTAAAGACTTCATGGCGGTCGGCGAGATAAAAGCAAATGGCTTCCCATCGGGAGAGGACTTCGAAATTGCGGCGAAATGGTCTTTCGGTACAGACGAAAGCCAGTGCGATGATAAAAAGGATACAGATGAAAGTGTTCCAACAGAACAAGATTCACCCAAAGGTGTAAAAACTGTCTTTGCGTATGTAATCTAGAATGAAGTGTGGGAAAAGAACGAAGAGTGTAGAACGATCAGCAATTTTTTATTAAATCTTGTACCCAGGAAACTTATGCAAATGAAATTAGAGAAATATTAACTTAATGATGGTGCAGAAAGTATTATATTTTGGTACACGGGATATAGTAAACTTTTTGATATAGCGAACCAGAAATGTTGGTTCCAGAGGTTGAGTAAAACGGGAGTGGACTGTTTCATAGTTTTTAATATCGTTTCATTTTCCCTGGCACGTCCTGTTTCATGTTCCCCGTGCAGCGAGGCTCGCAGCCCCTGCGCCGGCGCACCTGGGCTTTCAGCCCTCGCGACTGGCGGGCGACGTCGCGTGTAACTGCGAGCATGACGGCGGCCGCGTTCCTCGCCGCCCCTCGTGACCCTCCGCCTCGTGCGTCCCGCGCCGACATTCCGCGCGCGATGACAGGCGCCTCGCGGGCGAACTCGTCCCCGCCCCGCCCCTCCACTCCCCGCCCTGCCCCTGCCCGCCCGTCTCCATCCCTCTTCGCCCTTCTTCGCCATTCTCCGCCATCCTGCGCCTCTGTCCGCCCCGCCCCTGCACTCCCCGCCCTGCCCCCCGTCCGCCCTCTCCATCCCTCTTCACCCTCCTTCGCCATTCTCCACCAGCCTGCACCCCTATCCGCCCCGCTCCGCCCCGCTCCGCCCCCGCTCCGCCCCGCTCCGCCCCGCTCCGCCCCCGCTCCGCCCCCCGCTCCGCCCGACCCCCTTCCTCTCGGACCGCGCCCATCGAACCGTTCCGCCCCAGCCATCCCCGCTCACTTCGCCCATCCAACCGCACCACCCTGCCCGCCCCGCCCACCCCGGTCTAACGCGTTTACAGCACTCCGCCCCCACCCCCCAAAACACACGCCTTCCGCACCTTCATTCCCCCTTAAAACCTTACCCTGACTGCTCGCGTTTCGCGCTGCCGTTACCCCTTTTTACGTTTCTGCGTTCATCTCAAGCTATCTTTCTCGTGCTTTCTCTTTCGCGGCTACTCTTTTTATCGCTCTTTCTCATTCCCTTTTTATAACTCGCCGTTTCCTTCTCACTTTTGCTTTCTTTGCCTCAATTCTCTTTCATATCTTTCTCCCTTACTCACCCCTTTCTTTCATAATCATTTCTGTTTTCTTCTTGCAGGATCTCCGTATATTGTAGTTTTCTCTCCTCCTTTTTTATTTTCTCTTCTTCTTCTTTAATCCCATTTTCTCTCTTCACATTTCTTCTTTGATTTATTTCTCTCAACTCTCCCTTTTCTCATGTTTCTCCCTCTCCTCTTTTGCTCTCGCCTCTCTTTGCCCATTTCCAGTCTCTCTGTCTCTTTTCCTTCTGTTTCTTGTGTTCTCTTTCATTCTTTCTCTACATATTGTGTTCTCCCCTATGTTCTCTTGCCTCCTTCATAACTTTGTCTTGCCTCTTTCTTCCTCTATCTTTCTGTTTCTCTACATTTTTCTCTCTATTTCCCTCCCCGCTTTCAACATTTAACTCGCTCTCCCCCTTTTTCTCTCTCTCTTTCTTACTCTCTCACGCACATTTGTCTGGAATTTGTAATTTAAAGTTTCCGGCGATCTTCGCCTCAAACAGATAATTGATTCTTCTGTCACTCTTTTACTTTATCTCCTCGCTTTATTTGATGCGTTTCTTCACTGAGCTTCCAACATTACAGCGTACATAACGCTTTCAGCGTTACAGATGATTGAAATGGCACATATTTAAACGCCTTCATTTCACTGCAATACAATGAGAAAAATCGTAGTTCACAAACATAATTTTATTCTCTCTATTAAATTATTTCATATCAACATTTCGCGAGAACTCAGTGTTTATTAGGAGTGATAGTGTACTAAGCAAAATTATTTGCATTTTTTAGAAGTAAAGAAAGCCATTTGCATAATTGCAGGGTCTTCGTTTTCAGTTTGATCCCAGAGAAACTTAATCTCTCTCTCTCTCTCTCTCTCTCTACGATTGCGCGTAGTGCTACGGGCTTTATTTCTTTTAGACTAAATAGCATGACTCAAGCCTCATTCCACTGCCTGAAACCGCCAGATATACGTGACTCGATGGTAATTATCAGTTTTTTTTTCTTTTTTATACTATCTTTCATAAGCTTCTCCTTTGTTAGGAATACTCTGCAAATGAGTATTCTTAAATCATTTGATTACGGCTGTCGTACTTTATTTTATTCAAAATAAAGTACGCTTCTTAAAGGTTAATTATATGTTATTACAGTACCTTTTTATCGCCTTTGAGATTGAAATTTATTTAAGGACTCTCGTGGACGCTCCCAGCGGCTGTGCAGGAAAGTAGTTAACTCAGCGTATCCTGATCAATTTTTACTTTTTGTATGGAATGAAAGTATCAAATGGAATAAAATTAAATACGGTATTACTCACGGCTATAAATATATTTTATCTGACCCAGAAATATCCTTTCACTTAGAGAAAATATCTATTTGGAGTATTAAGTAATAAGTTGCGCTCGTGCCTTGCGTGATCACTTTCCTCAACGCAGCCACGGGTTCGATTCCCGGTGAGAAAATAATGTAGTGTGCGTTTTCCTTGCAAAGTCCCAGTATATGTTGCTGTGTGACGATGAGAAAATTCACTTCTCAGGTTGAGAAGACCGAAATCCGGCGTGGGGATGTCTCCGTGCTAACCAAATGTACCCCCTAACCCAAGGCCGAGCCGGGGACGTCGCCGGTAGGCTGAGGCCGTTCACGGGCTGTCGCGCCATGTACATACATACGGTAGTAAATTACGAGATGCATCAAGAAAGTAAGTTTCCAAATGTTTTCTACAAGAAATAACATTTTTATGACAAAACCGAATTGAGGCATTTGTCATACCGTGGGATCAAGTCTGGTGGTAACCATGTGTAAAAATTATGCAACGTATGTACTCTCACGATCTCCCGATCTCGGCTGGGAAAGCTGGTCATAAGCACCTGAGCAGTGCTGGAGGGCTACACATGCCCAGGAGAACACTAAATTTATAAAGCTTACTCTGTAATATTAGATATTTGTCTAAATGGTGATTTTAGAATGTATTGCACCTCAAAATAGGACGATGAGGAAACTAAATGAATGTAACTGAGAACAAAAAATATTATCAAATACTTGCTGTCTTTAAACATATACAGATTATAACGATATATTTCACAGAAAATAAATATCCATTAAAATGCGTCAATTGTCATGTATCTCTTCAAAAATACGTTCCAAAACAAGAAATTACTGACTGGCCAGACAAAGAACCAGGCAAACAACAGAGCTCTGATTGTCTATAAACACAACTATCTCCTTACATCACTTTGTTTAATGAATATGCTTGATCATCTAGTTGGACCTTTGGCATGTTCTATCCGTCAGTTTGCACTCGTTGCACCATCACTGAAACCCCCATGCAAACGCCTAGGCAACTCTATATTCGAATTTGATGTACAAAGGTAGCCTGCACAGACTGTAATGAGTTATTTATCGATATGCTTTTTTTGTTATTCGTAAAAATGCAGTTCGTCACATACTCCGCCCGGCCATGGCCCCCAATCTTGAGCACCGCACACGCTCCTGCATTGGTTCCTGATTCCGGAGCAAGCGTTCGAAACTTACCGCAGCTGTGACCTCTGACCCTACATCACTGTGCCACACCTGCCACGGGGTGTAACAGCAAGTCCAGCTCCGGAAAGGCACGGCCTTGGATCCTGGGGGCTCTGTGCAGGTTCTCGGCGGAGTTCTCGGTTCTCGGCGGGTTCTGACGACTCCGCTCTCTCAACAGTCTGCCACAGCGTTGCACCGCGCTCCCTACTCGGCCGTTTCGGAAATCAGAATGAGAGAGTCTTTTTACTAGCGGATACTTCCCTCCAAAGATCGTTATTCATTTGTTCCTTGGTAACGGCGAGGGGTCGAGTCACAGCGGCAGTCGTCCGGGACATTTAAATCCCCCGGTCTCAGGCCGCACTTCCACACATCCACTTTGATATGATAAGTCACAGTAATTGCTACAATAAAGATTTTCTATGAAATTGTCCTTTCTTCTCGCTGATTGCCTATGGCAGTCATCTCAAGGTCGCGGGCAAGGTAACAAGCTTGCTAGAGCTCGCAGTTCCAGAGAAATTGGCGTTAAATTTAAATGTAAAGGATGTACAAATGCTACCGAGAGGTGCTACGGCACTGGATACCTAGCCCATCACAGACTGTATGAGAAGTTACTTGACAGTTATTGTCAAACATTTAGTTGTATTAATTACCATTTTCTCTTTTTTTCAAAGAAATGATCTATTAAAATGAAATAATACGTCAGTTCGATTTCAAATTCTGAATTAAGAGTAAAATAACAAAAATTAATCAAACATATCTTGATTTTATTTGATAGGATAATTCTGTCAATCATATTTTCTTATGAAGCCACTATTCGCCGCTTCGCATCGCTTCAGCTAGCGCATGCACACCCTTTTCTGGATTTGGGGCGTTGGGGGGGGTAATGAGTGCGGAGTTGAAAAGGGGAAGTCCCCGTGTCCGTAGGAGCGCCGGGCTCCGCACGAGGGGGGGGGGGGGCAAGGAACTCGTACGGGCGCGGTTTGACGTGCAAGACCTAGAGAATCTCAGTCTCTGGCTGCGCCTCGTTTTTGCACTGCGACTAGAAAGACTACCCTGGCCCTGATTGACTCAGACTGATTGACTGATCTACGCTCAGTCCAAACGCACTGAATGTTCTGTCCCTCTGTGTTCGTGGAAAAGTCCGCTGCCCCGGTGCATTTGCACATCGTCCTTCAATATTAGCCTGCACTCTCCACAAACGACACTGCGGCGAACCGCAAACAGAAACAGCCAATAGAGTTCCTTCCGTTTTTGTTGTAACGTTTCCCGCTTGTGTTAATACTCTTAATGCCGCTTCGGTTGATGAAACGGTTAGCATGTGGGACTGTCAAACCTACGATTCTAGGTTGAAACCCGGTGGGTGTCCTAGAATTGGTGATAGTGTTAATGAAAGGAGGGTATATGAGGATCGTCTCTCCAAGAGAGTGTGATGTCTCTTGCCGTAAAAATATAGTTTTTCTCCTTACCACGTTGGTCAGGGGTACAATTATTCCATATCAGGTGTCTCATTTATGATTTTCTCACTCCGAAATGTTCACATCAAGGAATCTAAATGATGGAAATATGGGAAACCGGGAAAAAATACCAAGCTCATTGAGACTGTGTTGCATAAATGAGTAACTGATGAGTAAAGTGAAAGATGATATTGATTTTACTCATCAGTTCTTCGATTCGTCCCCTCCTGAAGATTCCTTTTGAGAAAGTTTCTCCAGGAATAATCGCGAATGCGCATCCTGTTTGAAAGTTGCAAATACTTAATCCACACTCTTTCCATCGGATGTGAAGTAAAGCAGTGAATCCCATGTTGTGTATTTCAATCTCAAGTCTTAAAAAGACGAAATTTAAAAATGATTTCTCTGCTCAAAGTAATGAGTATATTAGATCGAGGCTTCGAGTCATGACGTCGGAGCTACCACTCGTCACGCAGACACTGCGAATATCAAATAAGTGTATAAAATGAATGAATGCCTATCATTGGGATCGTCAGCATGCTTAAGCCTTATTCCCGACGATGAATAATAATAATAATAATAATAATAATAATAATAATAATTATTATTATTATTATTATTATTATTATTATTATTATTATTATTATTATTATTATTATTCGTTAATCGGCCGACTAGGACCACGCAAGCAAGCATCCTGCATTTACCGTGGCTCAGTTTTTATTTATTATCACGGTGGCAGGTGCTTGCAACAATTCTTAGGGGGGACCAGCATTTTAGCTGGATCCGATTTTTGTCCCCCATGGTTGTTAGCCCAGGGGTATGGAAGATGAAAGATGATAGGAATGGATTAGGAGGCGATAGGTGATCGTGGACTTTTGGAACCATCCCAGCATTCGCCTTTATGACCGAGGGAAACCACGAAAACCCCGGTCAGGATGGCCGGCCCGGGAATCGAACCCGGACCTCCCGATTACGAAGTCAGTGCGCTACGCTCTGAGCCACTTCGCTCGGTATTATTATTATTATTATTATTATTATTATTATTATTATTATTATTATTATTATTATTATTATTATTATTATTATTATTATTATTAACCACTGATCTGCAGTGGTAAAAAGGGGCTGTTAAAAAAAGCACACCTGAACACTGCTTATTCTATCTTCCCCGTCACATGTGATGTATGCAATAACACACAGGTATGATAATCGAGCAGTAACATCATGTGGGGGAAATTCCAGAGTAATATAATCAAATGTATGAACTTTTTTAGTGGAAATAAAAACTATTTCTTTGCTTTTGGATTTTTCGCTAATTTCTGGGTGTCTAACGTCACCATTGACATTATGCTTAATTTTCCGTCGATTTATGCGTGTATGTGAAATTTGTAATATAGATTTTGTTGTTATTATTATAATTATTATTAATAAGAAGAATATGGTAAGAATACTTAATATCTGAAGAATAGTGAGAGAGTTCCTAGATTGTACTGGTGAAAGGGGATTCATTGATTGAAAGAGCAACATTTATTCGTATCTTATCTCCGCGAGACCGTTTTTGCGGGAAGGGGTCAGCTAAAAGCTATGTTACTTAACAACTCGCAACTTAATCGAGGTTACCTACCGCTGCAATATATTGGCCTACTATCCAGATATCTAAATCCAGATATTTCGAATCAAAGGAATTGTGTAACACGATGACGTTATAAAGCCGTCCGTTGACCTGGAAGTGTCAGGATGCGCCGATCAGTTTACACTGAAGGTGGCAAAACAAATCTCGTGATCCTATTATACATATGAAACGAGTGGTACGTGCATGGGAGTTAAACATTCATATGGCAACGGTGGAGCGCCAGCGGCAGCTTAAAAATAGAGCGAGCTCAATCATTCGCGAGCGAGCGTTCGACCTCCTGCCAACGCCTGGCGTCCATAAATCGACTGCGACCTGTTAATGTCTGCACCGGGGTCGGCAGCCGTCGGACCGGTCGGGTGACAGGGATCGAACGCGGACCTGTCAGGCGGCAGCAGATGTCCGTCACGGTCGGATTTGTCCCTATGCCGACACGAGCCGGTCCCGACCTCCCCCACCCCCACCCCCCGCCGCGCCGGGCGTCTCCTTGACCGGACCCAAGTTACGTCTATTTTTACTACACTCGTGGACTCTACTTTTGATATGTTTTGAAATATTGCGAAAAGGTCTAATTTGATGAGATGCATCCACGCATTGATTTTTCTCTGAGGGAAAAAATCATAATTTTAGAATGATTTTTTTAATTTTGGTAGCATTTTTTTGTTTAATAAACATGTAGTATTCATTTACATATCTAATTTTTTATAATTCTTTTTATAACTGTATGCAAATAACCCCTGGCCAAATTGTCAAAGAGAGTTTGTGATGACAAGAAAACTGTCTGGTAACTTTTAGAAAATTCCTTAAGTCTTAGTTGAAGTATATGGATTAATTACTTTCTTCATTAGAAAAAAAATGTTACCATGATTTCTTCGAATTCGCTTGCTTTGCAGATACACTATCATAATTTTGCAGAAAAATGTAAAATAATGTTAAATAAAAATATATTAGGGGCAATTCGCACTTCATTATAAATAAATGAATGAATGATTTAGTGAGTTTTATTACTTTAATGACTTGCTAGTAGTTCCACTCCAACAGCCATCACTATTAAATAAACGATTATGCAAGCGTCGCGGGAAATTTTCTGTTTTGAATTAGGAGTAGATTTTCTTTTTGCCAGCACTTTTCATTGCGGGTTCGGTCTTCTCCTTTTCTCTCTGTCTCTAATTCTGACGCTTCCTTCTGCCCTCCTTTCCTCCCACCTCTCTCCCTCTCCCGTTTGGATTAGCGCGGCCTGCCAGGTTCGAAGCGACGGTAGCTCTTCCTCGGCGGCGCTCGCGGGAGGAGGCAAGCGCAGCGATACCGTCGGCGACGGCGCGACCGCCTCCCAAGCGACGTGTGCACAACTCCATACTGAAAGACTATATTGTAATGGAAATGTGTCCTTTATTTTTAACAAAAATCAAGCTTTGTTTATTCATTAAACTTGTCGAGAGCACGTTTCGCAAACAGGTTTCATCAAGTGCCATAATAATCTTTAAAAATTCGTCGAAAAAGTCAGAAACTCGTTGTTCTTCATCTTATTCACTCATTTTCAGTTGAAGGTTTTGTGCAAATCTGGAGGGTTCTTATTGGTATAAATTACTTAATGACCATTGTGGTGAATTAACTTGAATCAATGTACTCTGAAAGATTTTAATGGCAACTAATGGCGCAAACTACATGTTCACGAAACGATGTGCTTTCGACAACTTTAATGAATAATTAAATATTTCAAGTTTGATTGTCATTAAAAATAAGGGATACACTCGCATTACAATATTGAGACATCAATTTTTAGGATTTATCCATGAGTTTGCATCATAACAATATCTATATTAATAATTTAGAATGTAAATTGACGATAAAATATGCGGCCCCCGAACATTTGAGACGTGTCAGTTATTTTCTTAGATACTCAGGATCTCGGCAAAAACACAGAAAAAACACAGAAAAAGCTTCGATTTTGATTGAAAATGGTAATACTTGATCTATTTTACCTCCTATTCTCGTACTGTGCATGCCGACTGAATTCTTACACTCGCTGCTTCCGAGGTAGTGGACGTCACGTGACAGTAAAGCTTCAAGGAATAGGACGCTCGGCGTTAAATCTTTGCTATTCACATTTCTTTACGGATCAGCAAAATTTCCTAGATGAAACGAACATAGTAATGTAACTGGAGTATTCGTAAAAATGAGTTTTGTTAAAATACTTAATTTATTGTAGAATTAACCAGAGTATTTTATTTCCTGTTCTTCTGCAATGGGCGGGCTTCATTTTGGAAAACCATTTTGTATGGTTTTCTTTAACAGTATTTTTTGTCGCAGACAAGCAGATTAAAATATTTACATTGCTGTGAAGGCAACTAATCGTTTTAATTTGAATATTTTCTAAATATTGGTAACAGATTGTATCGAACGTTATTTAGAATATAGTTTGTGTTGATAAACGACTATAAATGGCGTTAAATGAAGCAAAAGTTGTTTTGTTTATGAAATGTCTTAGACGATGAAATGGAGAAATGTCCTCTGTTTTAAGCAGTTTGATGAAATGTTTGCCAGGGATAGCTGAAATATTTGTTAAAAAGTTGAATATAGTTATTATATATTTACATAGCTGTTACCAAGAAAATGAGATGAACTTTAGGATATTGCACTATTCTTGAAAAGCTAGTATTATATCGATATTCTAGTATTAATGAATGTTATTGATTGTCTGCAACCAAAACCAGGTATGTGTGTTACACGAAAAACAATATGCAATCTTTCTTCTTCGAGAAATAATTATTAAGCTAATACCATAGAATTTTCATGTTTTCTTAAGAAATGCAAAGAATTAATGATACTGTGTAATTATGTTGAATAAATTTTGCAATGAATTACGTTGAATAGATAAGAACAAAAACAAATTTTGAAATTAGTCCATATTGTGTTGTGAATGTATTTACTCATTTTATCCACTTAGTAAAATATTGTAAAAGAAAAAAAGCTGCAGGTCATCA
Organism: Gryllus longicercus; assembly: GCA_038098605.1. NCBI lineage: Eukaryota > Metazoa > Arthropoda > Insecta > Orthoptera > Gryllidae > Gryllus > Gryllus longicercus. Next base: position 17,526 of record JAZDUA010001335.1, read on the forward strand.
CACAGTGATAATAAAACTCAATAAATTGTAGCCTCCAACGTCAAGAATAGTTTGGTTTCAATCTCTGAATTCTCTTTTGCCTGCATAATCAGATGCATCACTTACCTGTTATTTCTTGGCTTAACACCGCTTCTTTATTGTGATAGTAGTACTCAAGTGATATGGTCGTACATGTTAAACATGAATGATGTGATGAGTAGGGGGATTGTGGTGATAGGTGGACCGAGAGGAAGGGGTACGGGAAAACAACTAGCACACCCGCCGCGAAACCTCCCCAGTCTCCACGATGGAAGGCGAGCGTTCTGGCCGCTACACCACGTGTCGCTCTTTCCACTTGTCGCTATTATTGATCCGGGCCACTCAATGTTTTAAGCGTTCCAATCTACTCATCTCTCATCAGGCAGTGATAATATTGTTTCTACCGGTTATTCTACACAATTGTCTCTCGTCCCATTCTCCAAATCGGTTTTGTTTGCATCAGTTTAACTGCCCCTATCAACCTAACCCATCTCTTCTAGGTAGGGTACAGCTTTTTACTTTTGTGTATCCGATAGAATCACTTGCTTGTGGCTTTTTAGTTTTTGTGAAGATTGTTAGTAATAAGGGTCGTGCTAATAAGGGTCAGTGGTTTTTAATACCAACTTTATATTGGTGACCAATCTTCTATGTAACATTACATTTAATGAACCAAAAATGTACACGAATTTGCAGGAGAACAGAGAATGGATTGGAGCAGTGGTAAGGTTACTCCTATTAGTATTTTAACGATGCATTGGAAGGTTGAAATAGCAATAAGTCATTGATACTTTTTAACGCTGGAATTTTTTTTGGCCACTGTATCCCAGAAATGAGTTGTATAATAACTGTTTCAACATTTTAAATATACCTGCATTAATATGAACAACAAATAATACTACTCACTATTCATTGCATTCATTATATAAAACCTTTAAATTACTATGAATTCGATCGATTTTCAGTACCTGAAGTTTTAAGAAAATCAGTTGAATTATTTTTTTTAAATAATCATTAAATTGTACTTTATGTAATTTTATAGAAATAACTTGATTTGTATTTCAATTACGTTTCACAACTAATTGTGTGCATTATCAGGTACATTGGTTCTTATAATGTTTTAAACTTTTTTTATTTTATTCAAAATATGATCATATGAAATAGTATATACATTGCACTCTTGATTTGAATTCTTACGTTTACGTTACGTTATACTTACGTTCACGCATTGAGAGAGAATATATACTGTAGAGAGAGAATATGTAGAAAAGAATATTTAGAATTATAGATATATTGCATTAGATACATTATAGATAAATTTCATATATCTAACAGAGTCGAAGGTGTTAGACGAAACATAAAGATTAATAATGCATTTTCGTGTGTGAGTTTTCCTTCTTCAGAAGGAAGCCATGAATTCTAGTTTCTGTGGAACTCAGACAGTAGGCATTCTACCTGGGAAGCAATGGTCAGTGACCGCCTTGTCCCGAGTTCGCGCCAAGCATCGCAAATGTCGCTACTCGCCCGTGAAGCAGGCTTGCCAACTTGGTGGCGTTGTTGCCAACCATCGATAGGCCGAAGCAATTCCTACCTTCAGTCCGCACTCAACGCTCACAAAAGCTCTCGTAATCTAGAAACCCTAGACATCTCCCGGAACGACAAATGCAGAACTCTTTTTCCTGGTGTATTCTAATTATTGGTAATAATAATTACTCCCATTTGCGATTGCTACTACCTTCATTGTAGATATAAACTTTTATAGACCTAATGGCGTTGCCTATCTATTCCAAATAACTGTGTTCTGGCATATATCAGACAGAATGATTCAATTGGTTGCTTATAGCATTGATTGCTACAGGTTTTATGTTTTTTATGACTTAATGGGAATGCTTCTTCTGCGAGCTTTTTTTATAAAATAATTGGATTTTATCGTGAAAGTCATTAGCGGATTTTTAACTATCAGCAGTTAGAACTATAAGGATTATACAGTCATATTTGCGATATTTCGTACTTAATATTAACTTAATTAGTAATAATAGAAGATGTAAAAAGCCGTTAATAAGATATTTACAAAATTTAGTGGGAACAGTAAAAAAATCAATAATTTAATTTACTTTCGGATTAAAAATGTCTGCAAATGAGTTTAGTGTCTTATTTGGAAATTCGTAATAAAGTTTAAATATTCAATAGTACCTGAGTCGTAAGCACATGACATTATGATTCTTGAATTAAAATTTGAATGAACTACATATGATATATCTTTTCTGTCATAAATGCTATGAAAAATTCCGTCAACTGTTGCAATAAAGGTTCGCATTCTGCTTGTTCACATCAAATCTAGAAAACTAACAAAATGTATTGGGAGTAACATGCATATAATTTTCCATGTTTTCTCCAATCAACACCGTTCTAATACCAGAGCAGTGCCATAGCTAACCGGACTGCACGCGATCTTCATGCCTCATCCTTTCCCCTCCTGTTACGATACACACGCACACGCGCATACGTCCATACACACACACACACACACACACACATACACACACACATACATACACACACATACATACACACACGCGTCGGGAACTTGGAACTTATCCAGGCTAGGGCGTTGCTCTTCTGTAGAGATACCATGAAGGGAAACAAGTAAGTGGTTACTGGATTTCGCGTTTCAGAGAGGAAAGAACACAGCCATCTCCCAGGTAAAACATGCACCAAATTTACGGGAACACTACACCAGTGGACCAAGTATAGTGGACGGTAGGTTTTCGCGGCCGGAGTCTGTGTGTACTTGTCTGTCCGGGAGACGCCGCGTCGAAGGCACAGGTGCCACATTACGCCCTGAAGAAGGTTACAAGATGGCGGGGCACGAGTTCCAATTTCTCGGCTTCTAACGGACGGAGAAGCACATTAGATCACGCGCCCGGAAACATGAAATATTTACTTATTACACTTAGTTTTACAATGCTGCGGGATGGAGTGAAATGTCCTGCGAACATTTTTTTCATGAAAAATTTTTCATTTATTCAGAAATTAAATGTTTTATTTATTGATGTACCGTTGTTGATATATTGTTCAATACAGTTCTTGCATGGCTTTCGTAATTTAATTAGAAAGATTAAACTTGTGGTTATGACTCATCGGCTGCTTGGGGCGGAGGGGTTCCCTTAGGTGCGCTTCTACGTTCTGGCTTTTGCCTTTTTTGTCCCTAGCCCACGCAGCCACGGGGCATCACCGCTTCATCACATCGAAGCTTAGGTCCATCGCGGAGCGCTCGTTCTGAACGCGGCAACCGCTTCTTTTTTTCCGCTCGTGGAAACGAGGCAGCGCATTGACGACCTCGCTGCAAGACGTCGCGAGAGCAGACTCGCTCCGCGCGCGCTGACCACCGCCTTCTCGCCTTCGTAGGCGCGCGGGCGGACGCCGCACTTTGCGAGGATCTTCCCTGAGGAATTGACGCCTCCGGCACTGCTCAGGGGAAGAGCTCCGACAATGTCCCAGGTGGCAGCGCTGTAGCATGATGCGAGGTACATACGCAGAGAAGGACAACCGCCGCCTTTAATGTCCTCCCACCCGATAGCCCCGCAGGCTGCAATCAGAAGCTGAAGGAAAATTATAACAATTGCTGTTATTATGGAAATTTTCAAGAATTTATATTGTTGTTTCTATTGATTGTCACATTATCATTGTTCTCATTCTTGCCCCACCTATTACGAATAATTAAATAATATTTCAAATGCTTCCATTATTGACCCCACCCCTCCCTCCCTGGTCACCTCACCCTCTACCTCTCCAATCCATTCTTTTGTTTTTCTTACTCTTACTGAAATAACTAAACTTGGGATTGTTAACAATAAATATGTAATATATCTGTGAAAGGTAAGCTTCCACTAATACTGTTTTCTGCTTACTCCAAGTCTTCTTCATTCAGAGTGATTGAATTCATTTTTAATATTTATTAAATTTACTTTTAGGCAAAGTAATGTAGCTAAAGATGGCGACGTATAGATCGCTTAAACATTGTATGTCAAGGCTTAGTGTTGAAATAAACCATCTTTCCTCACTTTTATTTACTGAATTGTAATATTTAACCTGATTGTCTATAATAAATGGAACTTTTAGTATTGATATAAATATTAATATTTGATTGGGATAGATTCATAGTTCTCAACTAACAGAAGAATACCATGCAATTCCATTTCTCCTGTCAACTGAATATAAAATGGCGAGATCCGTGGAACATTGGAATGCGCAGCTCTCTGCATCTAGGGACTCTAAACTGAGGGGAAAGCAACGAGTTAGAATATGCTTCATAGAGTGGCTGACCCTATAGTTACACTCCCTATGGTTAGTGGATCGCCGATCTAGAAGCCACCATGTTTGTTTGCGGTCAAACCATGTGTAGTGCCTAGTGGTGGCGTGTAGAACGGTTACACTGTTCTTTGTATCAGATTTTATTTATATATTATTGTCATTTTCGTTCAACTGGATTTAAAATATATTAGGGGTTAGAATAATAATATTTACTATGTCTTCAGTGTTTCTGGCATATAACTATAAAACTAGTAGTAACCAAAGCACAAGTATATCATTTTTTAAGTTTTCCGTCGTATTTGTGATCTGTTTCTTTGCTTCTTATTGCAATAACATTCACTTTCAGGCTTGTGAATACTGTAACTACAATAGTAAGATGTAACTACAGTAGCATTTCAACAGCTTCCATTTTTATGGCTATAATCTATGCAAGAAGCGACGTATTTTTAAAGTTTCTCAAATTGTGATTTCGTTTTCGAATGATTGGATTTTGGTCTTGAGGACACGGAGTATGAGGAATCATGTGACGCACGACCTGGGCCCACCCGGCCTCAACCAGCGCCAAACGGAATACTTGAACACTCAGACTTTCTCCAGAGGGCGATGCTTTGACTACAAAAACGTGCTTCAATTTGCTGCAAAGATGGCGGCGCTTCAGCCCCTCCGTGTGGTGTGTTCAAACTCTTCGGGGCAATGATGTAATGTTACTCGGCCCGTGGCAGCAAATCCAACGCGCGCTCGCAGCGTGCATAACGTGTATGTGCTGCGTGTCGGAGGGAATTTTAAATGCGGTCAGACATTCGATTACACTGTAATTGAATCTGTTATTTCGAAAAGGTCATTTCCCCAACAGCAGAACGGCGCCCTCGTGTTGTTGGATTCACCTCTACAGATGTAGTTTATTAGAAGGAAGCCGATAAACACACTCGTTCGTTTATATTAACACACGTGCATGGGGCTTTTTTAGTCATAGTTATAATCATCATCTGAATCGAATAGTTTCGTATGTTTTCGTAGATTAAAGATGTGGTCTTTCCCAAAAAAAACTTTTTAATCTTGTAACAATTATGAACAATTTGGAACAAGTTTTGAACATCAGTTTGATCCTACATTTCGGACCTAAACATTACGTTTCCTTGGGTCTTCATGTAACGTACCGCCAAAAATTAAAAGATATTCGAATGCCGCCACATTAGCCAGATCGATTGGGGAAAATCAATTTTTGTGATTTTTTTTCTTACGTCTAACGTTGTTTACAGACAGACAAAAAAACAAACTTACAGACGCTTAGACAAACCGATTTTTAGATAGTGCGGAATGTTCGCACAGTTCAGCTAGTCTAATAAAATTTCGTCTAGCCACAAGGTCACCCGGCACTTTCCACCAAAAATGTTAAGATCCGCCATGGCACCCGACTTTGTTGTGTGATTTGTTTTCGATTGACTTTCCGTAATATATTTTTTGCGTTTTTCATGTGTTTTTGTGTTCATGTAATTAGTTAATTTGAATACTATAAACTTTATTTTTTGGAGAGCCTGTATTTCTTCAAAGTAACCCGGCCTGTGCATTTACACGTCACTGACGTAGTACTTAAAGAATCATGTTTGGAGGTGTGTTCTTGGTGTACGTTTTATAAGTAAGTAGCATTGTATGCTTCTTCCTAGCGCTAATTCTACTTATCTTACTACACCAAAATTCAAAGTATTTGGTATTAATATTCCTCTTGGAACTTATCTTGCTCTATATGCCTCCCGATTAAATATGTATATAAATCACAATCATGTAGTACTTTTAATTGTCTGTTATAGTTTGTAACAGGAAAGTAATTTGCATTAGTGACTGAGACAAAAAATTGCGTTATTAAGATATGTTTTATTTCTCTTACAGGTGAGTCCTGCGACTTTTCTTCATTTCTATTGGAAGATTCTGGATTTAATACTTACAGTAGGTAAGCAAAAGAAGGGCCGTACCGAAAACTAAACATTTCGTATTTTAACTTTGCCCCTACTTTTCGCTTCATACTCCACAAGAGCGCCTTGTCGGTGAAATACGGCCCCAGCGGGAAACAATCTCCAAGACATGAGGTGGCGAAAGGAGGGGCGGCTCGGTGTCTTACCTCGTTGCGCCCATATTAGCTTCGAGCCCATAATTCACGTTAATGCGAATAACTGAACTTTGTTCGCTAAGCTTTGGCAAATATTGGCAAATATAGGCTTTCATAAAGTCCCGCATAACTCTGCGTAAATTCATCTTCTTTGTGCAGGTCCCTCGCGGAAGAGACACATACTTTCGCAAGATTTCAGGAGAGGCGAAGCGCTGAGAGCCGAAAGCCCTGTGATCATTTGCCGCCGCGACAGAGAGCAGAGAGCAGAGAGCGCGAGGGAGGGCGGGGTGCTCAGGGGTATCAGGGGAAGCGCAGGTGGCAGGTCCTCTTTCCGGGAACCGCGTGCTACAGGCGGGCGACACAAGTGAAGTGCGTCTGCGCGTGAGGAGCCATCGCCTACGTCTACACGACAACAACGCGTATACAACGTGCACTGCGTTGACAAAGGAAATCTACCTTCTTTTGGGGGTCAGGGGCGAATCTACCAGTGCCAATCTCCGCCCCTTATGCCTACATTTATATACAATAATTAAATATTAATAAATTGGGTATAATTATTGTACTGAATTTATCCAAAGCAATAACCACATTTTGAATGGATTTCATCCAAAGGAGTTCTACAATTATTAATAAACATTTTTTTTAATTTCACGTTAACATTGTTTTGCTTCAAAAATATTTATGGGGCGGTTGACAGTCATGATTTAAATTGCCTTCGTCCCCTCTGAAATACTTTTCGGGTCCATCTCTTTGCGGGGGGGGGGGGCGAAGAGGTTGGCGACTTGATCAAGGATCTGCACAATATTTCTGCGCACCGGATTTGTGACACTTCGCTTGGAGAAAGAGTCGGATACAGAGTGGTCTGATATGTAAGTTGAAACAAGCCCCTACTGGTTTTTTGAGGCGGTTACGGGGGTTGTCATTTTTTCATCATGAATGGTATATTTTATTTGATTTATTGAATCGAAAATAAAATTTGTAATATTAAATTTCAACATCTTCTACTATTACTACATTTTATAAACTTATTCATCACAGATTACTTGTCTACACGTAAAAATAGTCGTGTAGACTATTACGGTATAGGGTACGGTGAGTAACACGTACTTACAGAAACGTTTTGCACTCATTTCATAAACTTTGGTTAACTTGTGCTTCTCCTGTTTTACTCATTATTTTTGTCATTCCCCCAACGAGATTGTTTACATGATATCAATGTATTTATGTAGCTGTTAGTAGAATGAGCACACTTTGATGCTTACTTAAAAAATATTTTCATACATAATTCTGTGTTTAAAATTTAGCCTATTGCGAGTTTAATTAAAAGCGAGATGAAAAGTAAAGAGCGCGGGCTCTTTGAAATTCGCACTTTTGGCCTGTTCATTGACATTCTTTTTTTACTGAATTCAGAATCGTACATTATCTCATCTTATTTTGTACATGACTTGTATCAATTATTACAACATTCTTTGAAGGGACGATAACACATCAATATAAATCGCTATCCCTAACCTGCAGCGGTGCTACTGATTTAGGATATGTCAAAAAATCGTCTCGGCCTGAATGGACCATACAAAGTGATACAAAAGGAATGACAAAAGGTGTTAATTGTAAGCCAGTCTCTAATTTCTTGTCACATAAGCGATAAAGCAGCAGAAACGCCACGAGCGTCGTCGTCATTTGTCACCGCGTCAAAAATCGTCGAGGCGAGGGCTTGAGAGGGTAGGGGGAGGCGGGCATGAGAGCAACAGCTGGCGAACATGTCCTCGTCGAAGTGCTTGCAGAAGTGAGGACGTCCGGCCCTCATTTTGTTTTCTAGGCGCACTGTGCAACGCTTTGCTGTACCTTTGCTTCTACACATTCTTAAATCTAACTGTTAGGCTCCAACGCATTCTATTTTATGCACTTACAATTGGCCCTTATAGGTCGAAAATAGACGTTACAATTTCTGAAATTAGCAGTATAAATTGAGCCGATAATAACTTTGCAGACTACATTTTATTTCAGTTTAGCTTGTTGTAGCTCGAAAAGTTGTAGCTTTTCTTTAATAATCGTCTCAGTTTTTGTGGCTATGTAACTAAAACAAAGATCAGGCAGGCGAAGTTTACTAGGTACGATGGAGAGAATTCATCATATTTGCCACATCTCTCTCACCCTCCTTTTAGCTAGCCTGCGAAGACGGACGATGCCAACCACGCACAATGCATTTCCTTATCTATGTTACTTCTCAATATTGTGCTTTGGGGGAATCGGGGGAATCCTAACACAATTCTCAAATTTTTGTTACATATTTTTAAATATTTTGTGATTTTTTCATATTTTACGTACATTTATGTTATTCGTTAAATAGAGAAAGTTATATTATGCTGCGGAAAATCGATTTCGAGATTTCAACGGAAATACACTTTCTGGGGACCCCTGATACCGAAAAAGTGTTGTTTTTTAAACATCCGTTCGTCTGTCAGCCCCTCTGTGAACACCACCAGCGACTAAACAATACGTAGTATTTTTTCCAAAATGGATATTCCCCGCGAATTAAAAAACTTTAGTACGATATATTCCATGCCATTTTTACCACCACTAGTTAATACATTTTTATCATTTTCATTCCATTTTTGTTTACATATTTTGGCGTTTTATACTGGATATACATTTGGACTCTGTTCATGGCATTGACAGACATAAGAGGTAGAGGTAGTGCTATTAATGCCTTTATTATCATTGTTTTCATGTTACGATTATTATCATTATACGATGTTATTATTATTATTATTATTATTATTATTATTATTATTATTACTATTATTGTCTTAAATTAAAGTTCGTTTGTATTATGATTCCTAATTGCAATATGTAAATTGTAGTATTCTGCCGCCAGGTGGCACAAACCAACCTGCAGAAGTAATAAATATCTATCTACGTCCTTCTCCAGCGCCGTGCTCGCATACCGGGCGCATTGCAGGTGGCGCGGAGGCTGTGGCGGCACGGGCGGGTGCGGGGGAGGCCGCAGGAATGAAGGCGGCGGTCGCGCGGGCGCGGGGCGCGGCGCGCGCGCGGCGGAGGAGGCGAAGGAGCTGGCGAGGAAGGGAGCGGTTGCGGCGACGGAGAGTGGGAAGGCGGGGCGGCGCCAGCGGGGGCCAGCCCGGGACGAAGGCTGCGGCGGCGCCGGCTGCGCGGCGGAAGCGAAGGCGGGGACAGCGACGACGACTGACGCCTCTCCGGATTCGGAGGCGTGCGTGCAAGGCGGGGGGCGTGGCGTGGGCCTGGGCGGCGTCTGTCGCCCACTTGGAGACAGCGCCGGCTTTGGCCGCGGGTGCTAGGGCGTCCGTAGTGGTTGCAGGGCGGGGGCGGGAGCGTGAACGTGGACGGGTCAAGGCGTGTCTGGTGCACGCCCGGAGACGGAGGCGGCGGCAGCGGCGCCTGGCGCTCACTCGGTGACATTGGCGACGGCACGAAGGAAGGCGGCCGCTGGTGCCAAAGCAGTGGCACGGGCGACAGCGGGGGCAGAGGCGGCGACGGCTGTGGGTGCGAAGGCGTCCGCGGTTGCTGGGGGGTGGAGGCGGTCGCGGGGGCGGCGCAGACGGCAGGTTGGAATGCGGCGATGACGCCTCTTAGCGGAACGCCCTCCCCAGGAATTCACCCCCGCCCTCCCCTGCGCCGCCGTCGCCCGCCCCGCGTGCCAAGACACCGCGCCGCCCGCCGCCAAGTTTGGGTTTCGAGGAGGTCGGAGCTCGACCCGCGGCTCAGCTGTCGTGGCGCCTGGCGGGGATATTACTGCGCCGAGGAAGACCCCGCAAATGAATCCGAGAGCGCGCGCAGCCCGTGTGGTGTTATGTATGCGCTCGCGCAGGAGCGGTTAGTGTTGGTTGGTTGCGAAGAGGCGGCTGCGAGGGAAAGGAGCTGATGTTACCCATTCAGCGCATACTTGGAGTTGGTTATATCGCCTTATCTCTCCATTTCGTTTGTTCTTCTGTTTTGGCCTCTGTGTTACTCACACACTGTGTATTACAATTACTGTTTGCTTAAAATTTCAACATAGTATGGTCATTTAATACAAATACCAGAGTGATTGCTACCTTCATTTGCAATACCAAAAATACACATTTTTCGTTCAAAATATTAGCTTAAGTGCACACATATTACCTTCACTTTACAGTCTCTTTTTCGATGCTTCTACCATATTATTTGGTAAATAGTGTTGATTCATTGCTTTTGTGATACGCAGTTAATAGAATGTTCGTCAGCTAATACGGGTATTTCTAGACAGATGTGTAATATTCTTTCAGATACCATTGCTTAGAACTGAAGATCTTGCCTCAAAATGGATGAATGATTTTTGATGGGAAGAATATTAGGAAGATGTGATATAAATGGTATTGAATCAGATTTATGGAAAATGAGACTCCGTAAACTTTCCGCGAACGCCCTTTGCTCAGCACAAAGTCCACATATTCCTGCCGTATTTTGAACACCATTTCCATCAGTAGAAGGGAGAAGGCTGACTGCTGCTCCGGAGGCCTTAATGAACACCCATGGACGATGAATGGTAGTTTTGATGGTACTAAAACGTAATGTTGTTGTGTGCTCATGAGTTCCACACTCTAATCACAGGGAGAAAACTTCCTTAGTTCTGGATGAAAATTATCACACGCACTCAAGAGCGAAGACATTTTCTCCTCATGTGTCAGTCTTTAGGGAATTTTATTTTCAGAACAAATGAGTTGTCTCACAATAGGCCATTTTGTTGTTTTCACACGATTGGACATATGCAGAAACGGAGGTACAAGTTGAAGCGACGGTTGAAACGAGGGCGATGGTAGAAGTCACATTAAAGGAAACTTCGAAGGCGGATGGAAAGGAGGCAGAGAAGGAGGTATATGCATTAGCCAAGATGGAGGCGAAGGCGACGGAGGCGAAGACGACGGAGGCGAAGACGACGGAGGCGAAGACGACGGAGGCGAAGACGACGGAGGCGAAGACGACGGAGGCGAAGACGACGGAGGCGAAGACGACGGAGGCGAAGACGACGGAGGCGAAGACGACGGAGGCGAAGACGACGTCAGAGACTGAAACATAAATGATTAGAGAGTTGAAAGCGAAGAGTGGGTGAGCGGCGGTAATGGTTGCCTAACCGTCATATGAGGCAACAGGGCTATTGAGTGGGCGGGGACGATGCCGGGGGTGGCGGAGACTTTGGCGAGGTGTGAAGAGGCCTTTGGCATAGTTACGTCAGCGACGGCGACAGCCCAGCGCGGAGAGGCAGATGGTGGACGTGGACGGGGTCGGATTGGCGGAAGGGCGGCGGCGACGATGGCGGACACATTGGCGAGGTCTGCAGCGGCCGTTGGCTGCGACGGGGGCGGCAGAGGGTGCAGCTCTGCAAGGACTGGGTGGCGGCGCCGGAGGCGTCGGGGCGTCCTGAATAAAAGAGCGGCGCGCGCGCGTTCGGCTCTTTGAGGGCGCATCTGGCGCTCATCCATAACTCAGGGCGGCCGGCGGCGCGGACGCGGGCGCCGGGGCGGCCGCCCCGAAGACGCGAGGACGCTGACCCCGCGCGGTGGCATCTTCGACGGCAACGGCTTTAATGTTGGTGTGCTGTCTTTGAAGTTGGTCAAATGTTTTTTGAAATTATTCATTGCTCTAGTCTCCACGCTCATTGAGAAAAGGGCACGTTGACCGACAGAAACTCTGAATGCTAGCTGGACTCTGTGAAAGAACTTCGCTCTTTTGAAATAATAGATTTATAAGTGAAAATTGCTTCATTGTAGAAGCAATTTTCGAGTGGCCAGCCCCTCATCTCTTCTCCATAGCATTATACTCTGCGGCCCGGACTGTTCGAGAACTGAGCGAAGTGGCTCACTACGTAGGCTCGGGTTCAATTCCCGTGCCGGCTATCCTGACCAGATTTTCTTCACTTGGTCGTCCAGGCGAACGCAGGGGTAGCTCTACAGAAAGGCCCCCAACCGCGAAACTGGGTTCACTAGGCGAATTCGTCCATTATGTGAAGTCACGAAGGTTATGCGAATTCGAGACATCGCGGGTTACTGGTAGGGTGACCGACTGGAAACCGCGAGATCTAATGGCCCCGAGGCAAATTGCTTTTTACGGGACATGTAATGGCTACATACAAACAAACACAAATACTATCCGCGGGAAACATTCAATTTTCAAACATTTTTATTGAATGACCCTTGAAATTGAAATGTTTGTAAAAATTTCAACACTCTTACGATGAAATTTATTCTACAGATTAGGGATATCACAATATACAAATGAATGGAATTGCAGAACCTTATCTGCATTTTGACGTGAGTATTTAGCACGATGTGGATGTGAAGGCGCGCTGCTATCAGAGCCTCTAAATGTCGTGAATGGATTCAAACAGAGCCTGGATATGCGATTCATTGAGAGGTGCTGGGGAACACACCTCCACGACGTTTCTGTGCATGACCACAAACTATGGACAGTGGCTGCAGGAGGACCAGAACGAACAAGTTGCCGACCGATCATATCCCAGACATGTTCGATGTGTGAACTTGCAGGCCAAGAAAGCAGTGGTACCTGTTGTTCTTTACAGAAAGCTTGCACACTCCTCTACGCATGCGGACGGGCATTGTCCTGCTGAATTACGGCATGTGGTGTTTCTTGCAGGAGTAGTGTATTACCTCGGGCTCTAAAACCTCTCAGGTGTAGCGGTTGCTGTTCAGATTGCCCTCAATATGTATATGGGGCGAGATCGCGGAGCAAGGCAGGCTGGCAGATTAGAATCATCGCTAAGCGTCGCTACGCTGCCCTCGCAGAAACACAAATTGGAGCAGGACTCGTCCGAAAGCACTTCATTGTGCCACTGTGCGCACCAGTGAAACCCGTTCACGTGCACTTCGCTGTCTGAGGCGTTGGTGATTTCTGACCAACGGAATGCGGCGCAGTGGTATGCATGCCACCAGTCCAGCTCTCAGCAGGTGGCGTCGAAACTGCAACGAAGACATGACCACACCAGTTGCAGTGCTCCAAGTCGCCAACGTCGAGCCGACGCCGTACTGTCGGTTACGACCATGCGGTCAAGATGTCGGTCATCTCGTGATGCAGTCGCATTGTGTGGTTCAGTACCCGCTCGTCCATGTGTATGACCTTCGTCTTCTCACTGGTACCACACACGAATTACTGTCGTAGCAGCGTATCCTGTTCGAGCCTCAATGTCACGGAACGACAAACCCGCTTCCCGGAGACCGATCATTCTGCTCCGTTAGACGCTGATATTGGCACATATAATTGCTTGCACCTCTTTTGCGACATTTGACGGCTGTACCTCCTTTCTACGCTACTTTCTCTCTTCGAATCTCTTCTTTGTGATACGAATCTCCTGCTGCTTCGCCTGGCTGCCGTCGCCAGAGTGGAGCATTCGCGCGCACCTGGGCGAGTGGCGGCCGGCGGCGAGTGTGCCGCGGCCGGTCCCTTCCAGACTGGGAACGCGGCGCTATAATTCCTCGCCCGCGCCCCATTTCGAAGTTCCTCAGCGAGCGGGGACTCCGCGCCGAGTTCCGCAGTTTATGCCTCTGTTGTCGCTGCATATTATGCGCAGCCGCGTTTATTGCAATGGCGCGGGATATCGCCGGCGCAGGCGCTGCGCAGCTGCAGGTGCGCGCAATGCGCTGCAGGCCGCGCCGCGATCCCGTTCGGGCGGCTTCCCGTGCCGTGTCACGTTTTAGGTCGTGAAATTCCGTGATTGGCATCTTTAGTGACGGAGGTCACGTCTTGTAAGGAAAGATCTTCAGGGGCAAGATTTTCTAAAATCAAACTAATAGAAATAAAATATTGTAAAGGAAGTGATAGACCTTTGCCAGAAGAAGCATGAAATTATTCGTAAAATGGTGACCAATAAACTCACCACTAAGCAATACATTTATTTAAGAAATGTCTTTTGAAATACATTCGTGGAAGAATATTGGCATTCAAAGGAATATCACACGCTCTTGGTATTCACTTATCGTTGTGAGCAAGCGTTACATTTTAATGTCGGAAGTAAGAGTTCCCCATTCTCATCCGTTTTACTTTCCATGTTTCAATAGGACACTAATTTAAAAGTATGTGGATCCAATCTCCAATATCATCTCAAAGCACAGAACATCGCGATACCATCACAAAGCATAGCCATTTTAGTATTTCATTCTTCGTTGTATCCACCCGCCGACCCCAAACTATGCTTAACCCTCTTGCATCCTTTCTCAGTGTGTGAAGGTAACTTGTAAGGCAAGTCCGGCAGAAGGAGAGGAAGTTCAGTGCATCAACTGATGCAACTGTAATGCCCCTGTCAGGGTGGTTCTAGGTTCCAGTCGCGACGATGACCTGATTTTCGACACTAGCGGAATCGCTAGGTCGAATTCAGTAGCTGTATGGAGGAGACTCTAGCGTCCGGCTGCTTTGATCGGTAGTTTTCCGTGGTTTCACCGATCAACACCAGGCGAATGGCGGAGCATTACACTAAGAAACTGGCCACAGATTTACACACACACACACACACACACACACATTGACATGCAGTTAACTACCACACATGCTGGAAGACCAGTCTGGATCTTAGAACTTGTCCCGGCTGGTGCGGTATCACGCTGGCGGAAGACCTGGTTGGAGAAAACCCCTTTAGCCGACGGTACGTCAGCTCCAGACCTCTCCATACAGCGGGGGAAAACCACCCCCAGCTCCAGAGCAAATGAATGCCTACACTTACGGGACTCCTTTCCTCCTCCGTTGACGCACCCGGAATCGCTGACAATCGATCATTCAAAGCGAGTCCGGCTCTCTGCCACTTCGCGAACGATTTCTTTGAGCACAAATCTTCTTTCGCTCTGAGCCTCCACGATGTGACTATTTGATTCCCGTTCCTGGAACATTTTGCACCAAGACACCTAAAAGTTTTGGTACGGTCAAGGTTATCGTGCGCGTAAAGCAATTGTTGCTGTTACACCAAATATTCCTAGTCTTGAAGACAACAATTTTCGTTTTTTGAATATTTATTTTTAGTATCCATTACTCACGATACCTGTCACTAGAATGTTTACATGCATTGTGTTACATTGATGATGAAGGAAATTTAAAATAATTTAAGTTGTCTTGCTTTTTTGTTGAATACATACACTTCTTCCTGAGATGTAAACTTTCGGCATCGCGATAGACGTACTTAATTCCGCGTTATTTTAATTGCGATGAGTGTGTAGCATACGCACATTTATGCATGTAACATTGATTTCAATTGTATCATATTTCCATTTCCGCAATCTGTCACTTGATTGAAATCCCGTGGTTGTAAATACAACGACTGATTTCCAACTATTCTCCCTGTTCGTTAAATAACTCTAGTTGGTACTGAGGCATATCTGTAAAAGATAACGCATAGAATATGCAATAACATGAGTTTCCACTTGAATGACATCAAAGAGCATTTTAATGTACCTTTAATGACTTTGCAATATAATGTAAACTATCAAAGAGCACTTTAATTTACCTTTAATGACTTTGCAATATAATGTAAACTATGATACACTCTAGATTTTTCTATATGTTTGTGTCACAATGCAAAAGGAAATAAAGTATTTTTAGCAGCTAACCCGAGGATTTCTGGCTAAGACGGATACAAACCAGTTACGTTTCGTAACATCTAAGACGTAATTAATAGCGAATGAGATTCTATAAAGGACTATATTTTATATAAGATGACATGGTTTTCTCTACTTGATATTAGTTTTACTCATATATACTTGTTGAAAAACCGGTAAATTTATTCGATTTTTGTGACATTGCTAAAGAAATGTTTAGTATTTATTATGATCATTTTGAAAGAAAATACTAAAATTAGTAATGACAAAAATAAGTTAACCACCCCATTTTTAGGATTATAGCAATTTCCTTGCGATGCAATGTTGAAATAAGTATCCATTTTTATGCATTGCTTCCTTCCTTCGTCCCTAAAACGGGATGTTTTTGGCAACTCCTGCAATGTTAATAGTCCTCAGGTCCGTCTTACCCCTCTCAAATGGGAATAGTGGCCACCCTTACGAGTCGGGTGCTCATCTCACGGGAGGAAAAATTATTCTGCACAATGTGTGACCGAGCGCCGACCTGATAGACTGGAGTTTCATTGACATGACTGCTTCGCTTGACATCTACGTCTCCACTTTATTTGTTCACGCTTTTCAGAAACACAAGAATTCGCGATAACCGTCTCGCTGGCATCGAGCTGCCGCCAATCGCACGTTCTCGCAAGGGGACTTGGAATGTGGCCCCGGCCCCCCACCGCGATGGGCAGGTGGGCAAGGTGAATTGAAGGGCAGTGGGTACGGGCTGGGCCCGCGCCGCCTCCTCTGCCGCCGCCGCCGCCGCCGCCGCCGCACAGCTCCCGCCCCGAGAGGAAAAAACCGGATTACTTTTTAATTTGCATCTCGCGTTACCGTTGCCGGAAGGGGGCAGTCTTGCATAAAGGCGAAGCTCCCATTAAGTAATGAGATTGTCCGGGGAGAGACGGCACTGGGGAGGAGAGGGCGGGCAGTGGCGGGAGGTGGTGTAGCGGGGGTGGGGTGGGGGTGAAAGGGGAAGGGGCTCGACAGCGGTTGCGAAGCCTCAGTCTCCGATGATTCATCATCGCCCGCCAGAAGCGCTGCTGTGCGTTTTCTCGGTTCGGGGATTCCCAGTCTCCTCGGCCGGAGCAGACAGCTGTCGAGCTCACTGCCGCAGACGAGTCGAATCACGAATGTTGCTGTAATTGTATTACTCCCAGTGAATATCGCAGATAGAGTTTGTGGCGTCCGTACATTTTATCTCCATTTTATATTTTCAACAATCCAGTGGGCCTTTGCAAAGCTCGTAAGAAACGAGCATACCGGCCAAGAAAAGATTGTTTCATGTGTATTAATACTATTATTACTTAAAATATTGAGAACTAAAATATATTTAGTTTCTTATTCGAGAATCTTGCTTGTGTACTGTATAGCCATTATTACAACTTATAATGGAACAAATTGAAAGCAAGGATTTATAATAATATTCACTGCACAAAATAACATGAACAATGAACACAGCTTACCTCGGGCGTAAACTATGCCTGAATAATTGCCTGCGATGTCTTTCAGTTGAAGAACGGTGAAAACAAACGATTTTATTTCTTCTTTGCATTTGTTGTGAATCTCACGTATTTATCACACATAATTTACATAATGACTGCTTGGTTTTCGTGATTCGAGTAACGATGCAAGGTAAACTACATTGATTCAATCAGTTTGACTAGTGGAACCAGATTGTCATCTTTTATGAGCACAAGACCCGTAGACATACGTTTCGGCATTCAGTGCAACAATTACTCTCTGTTTGATAGTGTGGAGATAATCCGTGTATGTTTTCTCCCAGTGGCGCTTTGTTTTCCTCTGCGGATGTTGAAACCAAATGTTTGAGTGAGCAGAACACTGTGTATAGTTTATGTCGAGTACACATGGATTCACCAGTTATGAAGTGAAATGGGACGAGATAAGAAAGATAGCCATATTTTGGATATAAAACCCCAGTGAATTGTTACAATTTTTCTTTGCCTATTCGGGCAAATTGGGAGTGTCAGAAAAGATGTCGATGTGTTTTTAACGAAAAAAGTAGTAGTAATATACGAGTCATAATACAAACAATAATAATAATAATAATAATAATAATAATAATAATAATAAATAATAATAAGTTAATACTTATGTAATTAATAAGGATAAATTATGAATTATATTTCTGATTAATTCTGTAATCACCAACAAAACAATGCGGCTATAAGTGTCAGTCCAGACAAGAAGAATATAATTTAAATAGCTGTCGTATTTTAAAAAGATTGTGAATTATAAATACTTTGTAAATATTGTAATTGTGTAAATTGTGAAATATAATTGAAACAAAATTAGACAATATGGCGACATGTAAATAGGACACTTGCTTGTTTCTCACGTGAAATGTGTTCTTGATCATTTTTGTTATGTGTAATAATGTTTTGTAAAACAACGTGACATTGAATTTGTTGAGAACAACAATGGTGCCGAAGTAAATTATAATACCAATAATAATAATAATAATAATAATAATAATGGTAATAATGATAATAATGATAATGATAATAATAATGATAATAATGATAATAATAATGATAATAATGATAATAATAATGATAATAATGATAATAATAATGATAATAATGATGATGATAATGATGATGATAATAATGATAATGATGATAATAATGATAATAATGATAATAATTCGTCGTCCTAGCAAGAAGCAGTGGAGCCACCTCCTTGATCGTCGACCGCCCGCCGCCCTCGAGGCCGCGCGAGAGACGACCAGCGGCGCCCACCTGAGCGTCCGGGGCGCGGGGGCGACCGCAGCGAAGGGGTGGGCGAGCGGGTGTGGGCAGGAGCGGGCGAGGGCGGGCAGTGTGTGGGGGGGCCAGTGACGATACCGCGCAGGGGCGGGTGGAAGCGGGGGGCAGTGGGGCGAGGTGGGTCAGAGCTGTCTGGGGCGGGCGGGGACGGGCGGAAGTGGGCGGTTGCGGGTAGAGGCGGGCGGCGACGGGCACCACAGGCCGTAGAGCTGCCGGGAGCGTGCTGGAACGCGCGGGGGTGGTGAGGGCGGCGGGCGGGGGCGGGCGAGGGTCCTGCGGGACTTGGGCGGCGGCGGCGGCGGCGGCGTGCGCGCGAGGGGCGGGGAGTTGTGAGTGGAATTAATTACCTCGGGCGCGCGCGGCACCCGGAAGGGCGGTCGCCCGCCGGGCGGAGTGGGCGGTCGGGCGGGGCGTTCCGCGGACGCTGGGCACAAAGCAACCAGCCCCTGCCCCCCCCCCCCGCGTGCGTTTTCGGTGACTCGGCTGCGGCCGCTCGGCTGCCGCGCCCCCACGCACAGCGCCGCCGCAGTGTGTGAGCGCCGGGCGGTGGGTGGACGTGGCGCGACGAGCTGACGCGCAGCTAGGATGGAGTGAATACATTTAGGTGGCTGCTTGCGGAAGGTCAGATTCTATGCAGTCAGGTTCTATGTGGGTCGGATTCTACTATATGTAGGGTAGGAGAGGGATGCTTCTGCGGGCTGGGAATGTAGAAGAGATGAAGTATATTCTAAATATGAGACTATCATTTAAAGAATGTTCATGTTCATGAATCCTGTAATCAGTGTCCGGGGTTCCGATTTAAATTTTCTGCTGGAGGGGACGTTCGAATATAATTCCAGTGGTACTCCAATCGACGAATTAACAGGTGATACAAAGTCCAGCTTTACTTCCCCAACACGTTCTGAGTAAGTCCTACAAAACAGGCGGCGAAAGTTTCCTTTTTCACTGTACTTGATTTCAACATTCCAAAACGGGAAAATGATAAAAGAGTGCATATCATAAAAGTGTGACTTAACAAAGGATTCACTACGCGTGGATTAACAGTGTCAGTGTGCTGAAAATGACAAATTAATATTTTTCCGGTAGGGTACATAACTCGAGGGAAAGATATTTAGTACAATTACCGTCAATTTACTTCTTGGTACACCGAAAAAAAAGAACCGTTGGAGTTCTTTTTATTCGGTGTAGTGATACACATTAGATACCTGAAAACAATATTCTGATTCGTGTCCAGGAGAAGAATGTGATGTGTGACGTTTCGTGCATTTGTTGCTGTATGATCATCACTTCACTTCCACTCTCCCAGATGAAAATGAAAATGTGAATACGTAGACTTACGCGGCCAGAGTTATGCAAATGACCAGACAATCCCTGAGGAAGACCACGACAAGATGGTCTAAAAGTCGGCATCACAGACTCCGACGCATCCTCAACCGGACAGCAAAGATCAAAATGGAAAGGCGTCTGCCAAGAGGCCGATGATGAGAGAGAGAGCAAGTGCTTGTGGGCGTAGATGGTTGTGGTAGGTCAGATTCCCCCGTTAAGACCCTATTTTCTTCTTCTTCTTCTTCTTCTTCTTCTTCTTCTTCTTCTTCTTCTTCTTCATACTTCAGTTTCTTTCGCAGCATAGGGCCTCGGCAAAGGATCTTCATCTTACTTTGTTTTCTGATATAGGGATGATTTGTCTCCATATCATACCAGTCTCCCGGATCTCTCCTTCATCTATCCTTCTCCATGTTGTTCTCGACGGACCTGGGCTTCTACTTCCTTGTGAATTCCAATATAGTGCTTCTCTCTCGATTGAATTTTGGAGTTTCCTTAAAGCATACCAGATTCAGATCCATTTTCTGCCTTTTATTTGCATTGCTATTGATGGTTCATCAGCTTTCTTCAGCAGTTCTTCATTTGTCATTACTTGTGGCCACCTAATGTTTAGGACTCTCCGTAGACATCGGTTTATGAATACTTGTATTCTACGTGTTCTTTTCCCCGTTATTTTCCTAGTTTCTGATCCGCATAAAAGCACAGACCGTTAAGACCAGGCCTGCTCAAGGAGTGTGATTCAGGGCATGGTGGCGCAGTAACATCCCGAGGCATCGCCAGGGGCGCTTCTGTCCTCATCCCCTCCCGTTCCTTTCTCCCTCTTCTCTTCTGCGGCCAGCTCTCCGCGCCGCGACGCACTTAAATCCCGATTTCAGCTAGGATTTGAAGAGCGCTCGGTGCTGAGAAGAAACTAGTAAAAGAGAATGATTTGAAAATCTTGTCAACGACATCAGCAAAAAAATGAGAAAATCTTGAATTGGATACACTGTCCTCATGCACATTATTTTTGATTAGTAATTCAAGACCGAACTATCAATTACCTAGAAGTTCTGAGAGAACTGTTTGACTGACTTACTTTGAAAGACTGTGAGAACTGAAAGACTGTGAGAACTCAAAGACTGAGATGAAAGCATAATTTTAGACGAACTGTAGAGTAACCCTCGTTACGAATCTGGTCTTCCCAGAATCGACGAAGTATGACACGTAACCTGTGAGGTGGCGATGCAGCCGTTAGTTCGGACACATCTGACTTAGATTATATATCAAGTGCAGATTAGGATTATCCCTGATATTATGGTCATTATATGGTCGTTATATGTCAAGTACTGTTGCTGTTCTTGATGAAACTTAGTTTTAAAAATTCGAAACTTGGAATGGGATGTGGATATTCAGTCGACAAGACCTGGAATGGAGATGGCGCTGACACGTTTTGAGGCAGAAACCGCATCACTGGACTATGTAACGTAGCAGTCGCGTGTCCTGTTTAGCAACAAGAGGTTGTTGGGGAACAGGAAACAAGCAAACAGAATGCTTTCAGTGGTTGAAGTGAGTAGACCTGCTTCTCAGATCCACGATAGCTATAGTAGATAAGCTGTGGATAGATTTCTGAATACAATACTGAATGTATTTGTACCGAAGTAATAAAAGTTTGTTTTTAAGAAACAAATATTATCTTAAGGCGAGTTGGCTGGTGGTCAGCATCATGCTTGGCATTGCTGTCGATCGCGACGCTACAACTAAAGTCAAAACAGTGTACGTCACAAGAATACGATGGCGAAACCCAGGAAGTCGACAACCCTGGAGGGATATCTACAGAAAAGTGATATGAAGTACGGCGTCAAGAGAAACAAGAGATAGGAAAAAGTGTAAATTAATTTGTGGTGTTGTGACAAAAGGAATTTATTTGACAATGTATTAGTATTAGAATTATCCCTGATTATAGGAAGCCTCTGCTCTTAACGCGATTGTGCCGGTTCTAAATGGAATTAAATTAATGTTAACGTATGTTGTGTTAAACTATGTTCAGTTAAAATAGAAGATATAAAACGGTTCTTCCAAATCCCCAAACCTGACTAAGGATACAATGGAATGTATATATTCCAAGGACAAGTTTCTCCGCCGAAGAAGCAACGTAACACAAGTAGAAAGGCAATAGTTTGCACTGTCAACACCAATCTGTACATTTTTTTTAAAGAAATAAAAATGTTTTAGTAAAATGATTCCAGAATGTCAATAAAAATTAATTTCTATGAATAAATATTGAAACTAGGCAATTTTTTTCTAGTGTGATCATTTTTCAAAGCGACTATCAGTATTTGCATCAACTACAGTAGTTCTTAAAACGATCGTGCAAGATGGTCATGCTCTGCTATGAATTATCACCCTTAGTAACATTATTGTAACATTTTAATACATAAAATTTGTTCCTGTAACCTAAGAGAATTCCAGTGAAAGATTTTCAGTATGTCATCTTATCAGTTAACGTGCACACTGATCTGGTGTTGTGTCTAAACTTACAACAGCGAATGATGAGTATTCGCACATTAAATACTTTCCCAGCTCCCATCCACCCCTCTTTCTAAATATCAACAAATATTTCGGTTGATTATCGATAATTGATCTCAGTTTATGAATGTATAAAAGTAAATATAGCAATACAAATTATATGTAGTTGTAAGTTAATAGTTTATATATTGTTATAGGCGGAGTACACCAGGGCAATGACCTCTCTAAATAAAAGGTAGATTTTTATATTGTCCACAATAATCTTCATACCTATTTGTGACATACATTACTTAAACTTTTCGGTTAATAGAATTTTTTGACAACTTGATATTTTAATAATGTAACTTCAACTTTGGCTTCTGTTGGTGTGTAATGGTTATGGTGTTTAATCGTACTACAGATGTTCTCGGATAGAAAACGGATCGGAGTTGTAGAAAGATAATTAATAGTAACCAGTATAACCCACGTCGTAGATTTACGGTATGTGCAAGATATGTAACCTATGGGTAAAATTTGAACAGGACTATTGTGTTCCAAGAATTGCCTTAGTTTGTGTTTTTCTATTGCGTGTGGTTGAACAAAGCTGCGTATCGAAATTAATGAATGGCTAACCTGCCGATTGGCGGATCTCTTCGTAAACCAGGCTTACAGTTTAATCCGTAATATTAATGACGATGTAACTTTATTAATGACGATGTAACTTCAAAGCATAATGAAGGGACTACGGTCCATTGCCGTCATTTAATACAGATGTTGCTCAAACAAGCCGCAAACCTGCGCAGTCGGAGGCAAACCACGCCCGTCAGCAGAACACCGGCGGCGCAAAGAGCACAAAACCTGGCTGGTCAAACTTCCCGTTTCGCGCGCTGGTCCCGCACGGGGGCAGCCCCGCCGCTTCTCGCCCTCCAGGCGGCATTCC
The DNA here is from genome assembly GCA_038098605.1 of Gryllus longicercus. Classification (NCBI taxonomy): domain Eukaryota; kingdom Metazoa; phylum Arthropoda; class Insecta; order Orthoptera; family Gryllidae; genus Gryllus; species Gryllus longicercus. The sequence goes on from JAZDUA010001335.1 coordinate 41,106, forward strand.
GGGGCGGGGCGGGGCGGAGCGGAGCGGGGCGGGGCGGGGCGGGGCGGGGCGGGGCGAGGCGGGGCGGGGCGGGGCGGGGCGGGACGGGGCGGGGCGCCCGCGCCCTCGTAACAAGGCCTTTTTATCGCCCACATTTTGCGCGGGCGGCGGCGGCGGCAACGCGCGCTCGTAATTCCGTTTCTATTTACTTAGCGCGCTTGACTTAGCCGCGGCTCGCGCCCCGGGCCTCCCGCTCGCGCTCCTGCCCGCCCGTCTGCCCGCCCGCCGCCTCGGACGGACAGCTCTAGGCGGAGGTGCAGGATGGGGCGGGGGCAGCCGAGCTGGTCATGGTGGAGGTGGAGGAGGCAAAGAATGAGGAAGAGGCGGCAAAGTAAGAGGAGAGGGAGGAGGAATAGGAAAAGGTGGAGAAGAGGAGGAGGAGGAGGAGGAAGAGGAGGAGGAGAAGAAAGAGAAAGAAGTGGAGGAGAAGGATGATTAAAATAATTAGGATGAAGAGAAGGAAGAGGAAAAGGAGGCAAAAGAAGAGGGCAAGGAGAGGTAAAGGGGAGAGGAAAAAGAGGACGAAAAAGACAGGAGAGTGGAAGAGAAAGAGCAATGGGCGCAGGTGGAGATGGAGGTGAGAGAGCAGACTGTGGTGGAAATCCGTGGTAACGGAAGAGGAGGAGGAGAGAGTGGAAAGAAGAGGTGAAGCAGGAGGGAAAGAGAAGGAGAATGGGGTCCAGGTGGAGAAGCCGTTGTGGAGGAGGAGGCGGATGCGATGGGCGAAGGGGCGGGGGCGCATGCGAGGGCCGAGGCAATCCCTACTGGCCCCGTGCTAGGCGCGCGCGTAAATATTTAGACGCCCGCGATCGCAGTTATTAGAAAGTCCAGAAGGGCTCCCCAGAAGGGCTCTCCTCGAAAGACCCGAGTTCGCAGCGGGCTGATTTATTAATGCCCGGAGTGTCATTAAGGCTATCTGAGCTGGAGCAAGATTCAAAGCACTCCTGGAGCAGTTAAGATATTTTGAACAATTGCTGAGGTTTTATTCACAAATCGAACATTATTTAGACCGTTTTTGAAGAGATGCGGTTCCAGAATTGGGGTTTTCTGATTCTCGTTTATGAATGTTTTATTCTTCTGGTTTGCGAGAAATATTTTCAAGCTTAATGTCTCGCCTCAGATTACCTATTAATATTTTGTTCTGAGAGTAAAGTTTTTTTTTCTGGATAGACATTAATTCTCTTCATCAATTCTTTATATCTGATATATTCCTCTTTCGTTAAAATAAATTTCCAATTTTTTTAATTATAGACTTGATATAATCTTAATTTGATGAGCATATTTAAAAAGAGAAATACACAATTATATTTATACGTGAAACCATTTCCCTGAGAGGCGATCTTCGACGCTTTTAAATAGAATTCACGTCGTAATACTAACTCTCCTGTGTCTTGAGGTGTCTTCCAAGCAAAAATGGGGTTCAGTATTTGCAATTCTTTAAAATCCACAGTTTTACATGAAAATAAACCAGAGGGAGTAAAAAAGTTAAAAAAAATATATGATATGATTTGAGATCTTGTTTAGGTAATTTCTAGGAGTTGTTATAATTTTATTCCAAGTTTGGCGACAACTGTTCATATTTTGAAAAAGAATTATACGTCATCGTATTTAAAGGCCTAATTATAAAAAAAATATTGATAAAATAATCTATATTTTTAAATTATTGTATTTTGGAGAAGACGCCGAAACAATTGTTTCGTTGTGTGGTGTTCGAAAATTTAGAGAATTCAGCGTGTATCAGACCTGCGCCCTTTTTATAAGCACAGGCTACTTGCCCTGTCAGAGAAAAATAATTCTAAACCTCATTGTGAATAAATGGAAATTGCCTTGCAATATTCATATTACGTACTTCTAAAAATCAAAACATCCGTTTGGAATTCTAGAGGCCGCGTCATCAGCCAGATCGATCAGAGAATATCTATTTTGTTCCTGCTTGGGGTTTAATCCCTATCGTTATTCAGATGGCCAGACACACACACAGGCAGACAGTCGAGCAGACGGACGAACGGAATGACCGAGAAACAACCGTTTCGCAGTAAAACCGTCTTTTTCGGTTTTAAGGAGCCATAAAAAGTGGATTCTGACCACGAAACGCATTAAGAAGAATGTTATTTACTACACATAGAAGCCAGAGTTATGAATTAGTCATATTTTTGTTACCTGGAACACACAATACCACTTTTTTCTGTCTAAAAATAGTTTTCGCTCCCACAATACATTTCTTTCTCTTTACTACCTAAGTAGTATGCAAGAAAGTTAAATACTGGTGTACCGCAATAAAACCAAAACCAAAATACTACAATAAAAGTGGAGTAGTGGTGAAAGCCAGAGGAACAGAAGGAGACAATGGTTCCGGGCCCATAGCAATTTACACGTTAATTTGGTTGCAAATGGCATTTTTGTGTTCGTATTCTCTACTTCGAATCACGCGTAATGTTCGGTCTTCCATTTTTCCTGCGAGGAGATATTCGACGCCTCCCGATAATGAACGTCGTTTCCTTTATGCCGGATGGTTTTGATTCTCTCTGTCGAGAGTTTCCGACGCCTGAAGAATACATCTTAGTGAGACGACATAGGATGCATGGTGCTATACCAACGTCTGAAGAAACGTAGATGAGCAAGAGTGGTGGAACAAATAGTGTTTTCTGGAAGGTGTATGAAAGTGGTCAATTATGAAAGGATCGTACTAAGATCAACAGAAATTCAAAGCGAATACGACTGAAAAATTCTTCATTCCGTTCTTATGTCTTCAAACATATTTGATAATAACGGGATATAGCATGCACTGTGCTTGAGGAGGAATGATTTAGACAACGTGCGAGAGATGCGCACCGGGGCCAGGGATGTACCGCGGAGGCGCGGGGCGGGGCTGAAGGGCAGTGAGGGCGAGGACGAGGGCGAGGGCGAGGGCGCTGGCCGGGATTAGCGTCGACAAGGGGCGCCCGAGCCCTCCTGGTCCTCGAGGCTTATCCTCGCGGGCAGCCGGGCGATAGCGCTGCGGCCGCTCGGCTAGTGAAGCGCCTGCCGAGGGTTTGATGCACAGCGTGAGGCCCGCGATTGTCTTGGCTCGCAATTGATGGAAGGGTGTGTTTGATGATGATGATGGTAATAATTATATTAATAATAATTCCGAATAATAATAATTATGGTGGTGACGATGAATATTGGTATATATCTCTGTGAAAAACATTAAAGTGGTTCAGGAGAAGTGTATGACTTGTTTCGTTTTCCTTATATTTCATATGAAGCGCACAAATTTTATCATTTTAACAGCGCTGTCTTCCCTGAAAACTCTCTGGCATTTTCAACAAAATGCTTGTTCTTAATTGTGTACGCTATTCCAGCTCTTGGCAAACACTCAAAGCAGCGGCGATGCTCCAATGCAGATCGTTTCTAACTGTCAATCTGTAAACGGTGCTCATGGCTAGACGTAAAAGCTACATTAGAATCCACCAGTTTTGTTACCCTGCACAGTGACGAAACATTGCCCGTTGTTGACTTGGTCCAACATCACGTTGCGTACTGCGTTGGAAACGTCTGTAGGGGGCGGTTGGTGTAATGAGATGTTGGAAAAGCGTCCTGTTAAACCTTCCTGTATTCTCTACATCTATCAGCTCGTCAACTAGTGTGCGAGTACGATGGGCAGACAGTGATTCCAGCAATGAAGAGTCTACTGATTCCTCATGTTAGCGCCCCATAGCGTGTATTACTAACGTGATCGAAAACCATCAGCTGTCACCGATACAGAGCGCGTAGCTACCTTACCTTGAACGACAGAGAAGCAGCAGGAAATGGGATAGGCAGCGGGAGTGTGAGGCCGGCGAAGTGTGTGGCCAGCGAAGTGTGAGGCCGGCGAAGTGTGAGGCCGGCGAAGTGTGAGGCCGGCGAAGTGTGAGGCCGGCGAAGTGTGAGGCCGGCGAAGTGTGAGGCCGGCGAAGTGTGAGGCCGGCGAAGTGTGAGGCCGGCGAAGTGTGAGGCCGGCGAAGTGTGAGGCCGGCGAAGTGTGAGGCCGGCGAAGTGTGAGGCCGGCGAAGTGTGAGGCCGGCGAAGTGTGAGGCCGGCGAAGTGTGAGGCCGGCGAAGTGTGAGGCCGGCGAAGTGTGAGGCCGGCGAAGTGTGAGGCCGGCGAAGTGTGAGGCCGGCGAAGTGTGAGGCCGGCGAAGTGTGAGGCCGGCGAAGTGTGAGTCCGGCGAAGTGTGAGGCCGGCGAAGTGTGAGGCAGCCGCAGAGGGAGGTATGTAGTCGTAAGCCAAAAAGGCCTGTTTGAGTGATGGTGCTGGCATGTCTGTCATTAAAAATGTTGCTGTGTAGTACTCTTTTTTTCTGCACTGGTTTCACCATGGCGCTTTGACGTTCTGGCAGTGTGACTGCTGTGCGGGTGGGGGGGAGGGGGGAGGGGGAAGTCCGGGGCAGAGATGACTTCGGCGGCCGAGGGACGGCCGGGCCTTGCCTCGCGCGCAGCGGCTCCGACGCGAATAAACAAGCGCTGGCGCGCGCGCGTGCGGCCGGCGGCAGCCTGCCTTCAGCCTGGCGCTCGCTGCTGCCTTTGTAGTCGCGCGACGGCGGGGACCGCTCGCCCGGGCGCAGTGACGGGGTCCCCCAATGTCAGAGGGGGGAAAATCGAACACTCATCACGTTTGCCGTTCGGATTTTATGGGACTTCTGGACTAACTCACTGGATACCAAAGCAGTCAACAAAAAACATTAATCACAGTTTCAATAGTGACACATGTTATTTTTTCAGGAAATTAGTTGCCGGAAGTATAATCCAATCCATGCATTCTTTAAACGTTTAAAAACATAATTTTGTTGAACTTTTTATGCTAGGTTCACGTTTTGAGAATGGCGGGGGGTGTAATTTATATTACATCAAACTAGTTCGTTTAAAAAATCGTTTGACTTTGTGAGACTATTTGAAGCAGTTTTGATTTCTATTTCAAAACCTTTATCATTTCGTGCAACGTTTATGCTAGGTTCACGTTTCGTAAAGTGACTCATACTCTAAATTTTGTTTATTTTCAATGTCCTTCCCGTAATTGAAATTATCTGCATTGAGTTGTAGGTAGGTCCCATGGCTCACAAGTGTTCTAAGTTCTTAAGTGTTCTAAAGTCTGGTTCGGACAGAGCATAAGAATTAGTTTCAAATAATTCGGTCTCATAAAAAGACAAACCCTGTTGTTTAGTAGAGAGGGCGCAAACGATTTTCAGAGTTGCTTATTGAGTGTGAAGAACAGTTTAATATCTGCACAAGAAGAAGAACCTGTTACAAATTTCACGTAAGGCATTGAATCTCAGACTACCAATGATATGTTTGAATGAGTTTTTAAAGCAGTTAAGGAATCAAACAGGATGCAAAACCTTTTGTTATAGAAAATCGAAATGCAACAGAAGACAAATTCAAAATATTATGTTTATCTCTATCGTAGCCGGAGTGTCATTTCAACTTGTTCGATGCCTTGTCGAAAACATGTGGAGCCCTAATTTAAAGGGAAAACCTGACCACTTCGCCCATTAGCGCATCAGTTGCTGCCCAGTCAGGCAGGAGATATAACATTTCGTGCTATTGATCGTTACAATAAGCGCTTTGAGTAAATAGGCTATATTATGTATCAGCATACTAGACTTGAAACTACATACTACACTCGTTCTCGAACATACTAGACACTGAAAAGCCAATGCAATACATTTTCTCCGCCAATCCACAATCACTTATGTCTGAATGGATGTTTTCTCGTTAATGTTTTTCAAACCCTACCACTGATACGCAGTTGTCAATGGTTCCAGTTGAATCAATTCTATGTTGCTTTTCTTCTGTGATTTAATTGTTAGAGTGATAGTTATTTTAGTGATCCATTTACTTTAATGCAAAATGGTTGCTATTGACATCATTTGCAGTATTAATTACATTTGATGGACTGACGATTATATAAAATGTAACATGTACAAAGTGTAATGAAATTTGTTAAAAATAACCGATGCGGTTGCTATCCGTAATTTCCAAAGTAGAATCTCCCACAGTACGGTTCGTGATTGAAAGAACTTTGTCTATTGCAGAAATAAAAAACATTATCCGTTCCATCTTTCCATTAAAAAAAGAATCACAGATATATCTGCGCCGCAGCAATGGTCTCAAAAATGCTTCGTGGGAAAGCATTTAGTCCGCGCAGATGTCGACCCTTTCGCACTGCGTGGGCGAGCGGGCGGGCGGGCGGCGACGCCGGCGCAAGGACGGCGTATGCAGACGGCCGAGCGGGCGGGAGGCACAGCGCAGGACGACGTGGGGGGAAAAGGGATTGGGAAGGACGGGGTGGGACGGCACGGAAAGCAACAGAGCGACGCAGGCGGGGCGGGGCGGGGCGGGGCGGGGCGGGGCGGGAGGAGGGTAAGGCGAGGCGCTGGGACGGGGGCGCAATCGGAGTGGGCGGGGCCGGCGGCTTCCGGGCGGGGCCGCCTTCAAAGGCGGCGCTGGATCTGAGGAGCTGCTGGGGAGCGGCGCAAAGGAGCGGCGCCTGCCGGAGTGCAGCCGACTTCGTGTTTCTTCGGCAGCTTTGTAGCGTATGCATGAGACGCCCATTTGCTGACTTTAAAACGCCACGCGCTGCATTTTGGCGTTTTTCGCGTCGAGGAGATGAGAAGGAAAATAGTCACGCGTCTTGCGTTGACTACTGTTCATTTATGCCGTTAGTTTTTGCAAGGCGCTTTCATAGTAAATGTAAAAGTCATACATATGAGTCTATCATATGTGTCTTCAGAATCTTCGACATTTCATTAATTACATATTAACATATCTCTGAGAAAGGGTTATTTTGGTGTGTCATTGTTTTATGAAGTGACATTTAGCAACTACAAATTATTTTTATTCATGTTACTTTGTCTTTCCTATTGCTGTGTTTAATCGATTCAACTTGAAAGGCTAACTGAAATTATGTAATTTCTTTCTTTGTTTACCGGCATTTTAAACAACCTTTTCGAGTTTCGAGAAGTCTATCATAATCGTGCCTTTTACGGCATAAATGATGGCGTATTAGCATTGTACTGCACGAATGATTGCGTCATCACACATTCAGCCAATCGCAGCGAGAGAAGGACGGGGAGATGGAGGTAAACGGAACTGTCGACGACAGTGTTCTGGCACAGATGTCAAATACCCGAGACGTCACAAGAAAGTTGTTTTGCAAAATTAGGTTTTTGATTCTCTTTAAATTTCTAATGCTGTTAAACAAGAAAGAATAGCGTATGCAACTCGTTTATAACGTTACTTTATTACAGTCGTACACATTTGAAAACTCGCTCTTAACATCGCTTGTTTTCAAAACATGTATTCAATAAAGCTAAACATTATGAACTAATTCAACAAACTTCTATTCAAACAGCATTGAGTTCTACACTATTAATGTTGTTCTTCATCCAAACATCACAAAATAAGGCGCAAGGTCTCCCGAGTGTTGGCCTGGAAAACGCGCCAACAATGATTTCGGTGCGGCAACACCTGGCTCCAGTGCTCACTGGTCGGCTCACGAAGCGCGCGTCTCTCAGAGGGAGAGAGAGGGAGAGAGAGGGAGGCGGGCGCAGCGCGCATAACAGAACGCGCGCGTCAATCGCATTCACGCGCGTGCCCCGCGCACTCGCAGGATTAGGGCGCGCACCCGCTCGCCCCCACGCCCTCCCTCGCCCTTTCTCACCCGCCCTCGCCCTCCCTTGTACCCCCCACGCTCTCCCGCGCCCTTCCATGACCTCCCATGCCCTCGCACCCGCGCCCCCTCCGCCCTCCCACGCTCCCACGCCCTTCAAAACCTCCCATGCACTCCCTCACTTTCCCTCGCCCTCCCTCATCCTCCCTCGCCCTCCCTTGCCCCCCACGCTCTCCCGCGTCTTTCCATGACCTCCCACGCCCTCACAACCGCGCCCCTGCGCCCTTCTACGCTCCCACGCACACCCTCGCCCTCCCACACTTTCCCTCGCCCTCCCTCGCTCTCCATCGCTTTCCCGCGTCCCACGCCCTCGCTCGCGCGCCCACGCCCCCTGCACACTGCCACGCGCGCCGCCCGCTCACATCTCCTCCCACGCGCGCGAGAGAGCATTTTTAATTCCGAAAAACAGTTAAAAAATATATAAATGGAGTACGTGTGAAATGAGAGTGTTTTAAATACATACATTGAAAACTAAGAATTTAGCCTGAGGTGTGACCTAGAGTGCATCTTATATGTCCTCTTAAGTAAAAAGTGGAACCTTGAATTTAAGAAAAGAGCTGGATGCCACGCTTGTTTTAGATAAAATATCTACTAATAAGAAACGATGCAAATATTTGGAAAGGATGCCAAATGAGAGGAGTGCCGACATTAGCTGTTCAATATATCCTAAAAGGAAGGAAAGATGTAGGCAGGCCAAAGAAGTGGACACCAAAACTGGTTGAGGCAAACGGGTATGACTGTGATGTTATAGTTAGCGAATAGCAGATAGCAAGTTTGGAGATTGATTGTTTTTAAATGCAAATATTAGAGAATATAAACTAATGTTCATCAATTGTTTGAAACAAGTTCCTTTTTTCAAAAAAATAGTGACGCGTTAGTGAATAGAATGATTTTCTGCCGAAAACTACACGTATGATATTTTCCAGGTACACACTAATAATTTCCAGAAACCTGTTAAATATACGTGTTTAATCTTAATAGTGAATGTATTGTTCTATAATGCATAAGCCTCCATCATTTTATTAGTCTCAATAAGAACTGAGTGTCAAGAAAAAATAATTTGGGGAAATTAGATTTTATATATAGTGATTTTATTGAAATTTTCTGTTTTAAGTTTTCTTCAGTTCCTCCTTTTGTGCGAAGTATTCTTAAGGGTTTAGTTAGTACGCGTCCACTTGAGATTTTTAGTAAAGACACATCGTGTTTCTATTTTGGGTAAAATGCATTCGAAATTTGCTGGAATCAAAGGGAATCGAAGTTGTTTGATTTTAGTTCTGGAGGTCGTAGTTTGATCCGCGCCATCGCCGTGGAATGGGCGAGGCGAAACACATTGGCTGCATACAATTAGACGTTTTATTGTTTTGCAGACTTAATCCCACTGATTTATCACGTACAGTATTTAGAATGATCACCCACCATAGAACACATTCCACATGTATTCTATATCCATCCATCCAGATATTCTGCCCCCGCGCCTGCAATCTTCTGAAAACTCACCCCTCTGACCCAACTTACCCCTCTGGCCCAACTCACCCTTCAGATCCAACTTATCGCTCTGGCCCAATTCACAATTCTGACCCAACATACCCCTCTGGTGCAATTCACGCTTCAGATCCAACTTACCCCTCTGGCCCAACTCACTTCTCTGGCCCAAGTCACCCTACTTGACTAACTTCTCCATCTAACCGATATCACCAAACGCATGCAAATGAACTATTTGAAATCAACTCAAGGAAATCAGTCACATCAACGAAATCTCTCAATTCCAGGAGATAATTCTACTCAACCAAATCATTCAACTCAACGTAATCACAGAATTACATCGAACGAAATCACCTAACTGAACGGGAAGCCAAGGAAAAGCCGTCTACCCACCTACTATATTTCACCCACCTACTACCAAGCCGAGAACCCCTCTCCCTCTTCCTCCCGTGACGTCCAACGCGGCGCGGCGCGGCGCGGCGCGGGGCGGAGCCCTGATGTGCAGGTCAAAGGAGCATCCCGCCTGTTTTCATTTCACGCCGGGCCGCGCTGATTTTCGCTCTTCCACGCCGCGCCGGCCGCTGCCCACCCCGCCCCACCCCCACCCTCACCCCGTCCGCCGGCGCGCGACGCAGCGGCGCCGATAATGAAGCCTGGGAAAAATCCCTCGCGAGCGGAACGTGACGTTGCGCGGGTAACGCCTCCGCCTAGCTACCCCACCTAGCCGCCCCACCCAGCCGCCCCGCCCAGCCGCCCCGCCCAGCCGCCACGCCCAGCCGCCCCGCCCAGCCGCCCCGCCCAGCCGCCCCGCCCAGCCGCCCCGCCCAGCCGCCCCGCCCAGCCGCCCCGCCCAGCCGCCCCGCCCAGCCGCCCCGCCCAGCCGCCCCGCCCAGCCGCCCCGCCCAGCCGCCCCGCCCAGCCGCCCCGCCCAGCCGCCCCGCCCAGCCGCCCCGCCCAGCCGCCCCGCCCAGCCGCCCCGCCCAGCCGCCCCGCCCAGCCGCCCCGCCCCAGCCTCCACGCACCGCCCCGCGCCTAGGCCGTTGTGGGGCGGGTTCGGAGCGTACCCTACGCTCTGCACGCCTTCAGTAGACACGCCCTCTGTATGGCAACCTACCGTCTGCTAGCGGGATTTTCCCTAGCCAGGTATTTCCCACCAGCGGGGCACTGCCCCAGCTGGAACAAGCCCTAAGCTCCCAACCGATCTCCTGGCATGTGTGGTAGTGTAGGGTAGTGCATGTTAGTGTGTGTGTGTGTGTGTGTGTGTGTAAGGGGTGAGGATAGGACAAGGAAGTGGTAGGAAAGATCGCGCCCGGTCTGTGGCCCGTTTATTCGGGAACTGCACCAGCATTCGCATGGTATTGATGGAAGACACCATGAAAAACTACCGATCAGATGAGCCGACTGGTAGAATACTCCTTCAGACAGCGAATAAATGCAGCCTACCTGTACAGAGAGTGTCCTTACTCAAACCTTGAGGCCTCCCGTTAAGAGGCGCTGTAAAGACAAAGGTAATGTACCTGTGCTCGGCCGGTAAAATTCTTTCGAGAATCAAATGAAGGATGGGTCATTTGAGAAAGGGGAACCAACACATCACCTGGATGTAAGGAGAGTGATTAGAAACATGTTGGGAACGAAAGATTGCGCGTGGTACGTGGCCTGATGGCTTGTACTTGGCATGCAATTGCTTGGAATTGATAAGAAGAAACAAACGAAATAGCAGATCAAAATTCCCGCTGAGACAGTGTCAGGCGTCGCCCTTCTTATTTCGCTGCGGTGAGATATCCATCACCGTTAGAATCGAAGCTAGGTCCTCCCGTTCTGTTTCAGGTGTGAGCAAATGACCCCTTAGCACTTGATTATAAAGCAAATTGAAAAGAGTAGATTTTCGTATTTTTTCCTTAAGTATTTGCGTAATAAGTAAACGGGGTAGACGTTTCTCAGCCTTGTAAATACTAAAGTTTTCCTACAATTTCATCGTATTATGATAATTGATTACACACTTATTTGCTCCGACCCCGCGATTGCAAAGAACTGTTTGAGCAACTAGAGTAGTATAGAAAATTGTTTCTTTGCTTATTATTACTTACAGTATAAATAGATAAACTAAAAATTATTTCGAATAGGACGTCCTCATAAGCAATAAAAACATTAAAAAACAAACTGGATTGCCATGAAATCACAGATTCTATTGATGCTACTGGAATGCCATCAAGTTGTACAATTCAGTAGTGTTCTCGGAGTAGAATTAGTCAGTTGGAGTAAGTTTCAGATTGGTGTTTAGAAATTTTGCAATTGTTTTCGATTGGCGGTTCTCTTGCTTTTGTGTGAAGGCTGGGGATATGCAAATTACAATAATAGGGGTTCCCCTCTTCGTTCATTCATAAGTGATTTATAAATATGGAAGCTGTAGAACTTGGGGTAATTTTTAATGTTTTGTTCTTCATTTTCTCCATAACTCTGTAGCAGTTTTAGAAAAATCAATTTTCTAGTGTCCTGAAAAATATAATTTTTGAGATATCGATTTCTTAAACAATAGAAGGTTTCTTTTCTCGAGAAATATATCACTTTTTAAACATTTTCAAAATTAACTCTTCAAAAATATTCACATGACTGAATTGTACAAAATCAAAGTCTTTCTGCAGTATCATGTTGTCTTTGCGAAAAAGATAAAATATTTTTCTCCTTTGCGATAAAGACAATTGAAGAACCAAAATAATAGAATAATGAAGGGAAATGCACACCTGGAAGATAATTTTAAACACGCTTTTAAAAGATGAATTTTTCAACTACGAGTTTTTAGACCAAAAACATTCCTATATCACAGACCTTAGTTTATTGAGCGAACAGCATTGTTTGTGTTAAGCTTCGTTTTCGGAAGCTGTTGGCTCCACCAAGCTGCCTAGCTGCCGTCTACGAGAACGAGCGAGCCTCTCTCTGTCTGTCTCTCTCTCTTTTCTCCCAATTTTTCCAGTTCTCTCGCGGAAGTTCATTATAAAAACATTATTAAGTCATATTATCTCCGGCAAGCAGCTTTGCCGTCCGCCAGGAGATCTCTAATTCTCTCAAGCGACCGCGAGGGCGGCGGGGGCGGTGACGAGAGGTGGGGGCGGTGAGGGGGCAGAGGGGGCCATGGCAGAGGGATAGAGAGCGCGACTGAAGGCAGAGGAGCTGAAAAATGTTGAAGGCGGGGACGGTGACCTAGTGTGGTGAAGCCTGAATGTGATGGACCTTCGGTGGTTTAAGTTGCGTGTGGAATGGAAGACGTGAGTGAAAACGCCGTTCGGCGTTAGTGGGTGGAGACGGAGAGGAGTGCTGAAAATGCCAGACAAAAGCAAGTGGTCGTAGTGGTGATGGTTGAGGATTTGGCGATGACGGGCCAAGACGTTGAGATAGCGTGATGGGGAGAATGAGGGCAAGAGACCGAGGAAATTCTGTTTGCGGAGGAGGTGGCCAGAGGAGACGGAGTTAAAGAGGCTGGTGTGGAAGGAGTAAGGACAGGAGGCCTTCACCAGTGGTGGATACGACGGGGATGGGGTGTTGATCTCGGAAAGAGAAAGGGACAATGTGGTGAGTAAGGCGGGTGAAAAACTGCAAAAAGAGGAATAAACAATGGATTCTCCGAAAGTATTACCCCCATTACGTTTTCTTTTCATGATATTTCTGCTTTAAGAACACTGGCAAGGCAGTTATTACATTTTGTGACTTTGGTTCAATGTTATCACGCCATGGCAGACGTCAAGGAAGAAAGTAAATAAGTCTAAACTAAATGAAAGAGCGAAGCTTATTGAAGTAAACAAACTTGCACGCATGAAAAATAACAATGCAGTGTTCGGAAAATCATTTCTCATTCCCCATAACTTTCTGATAAATGTTTTTTACAGTATTTGCATGTTACTTAGCGTTGTGCCAAACATTAATATACCCTTTCTCCCGTGGCTGCGCAGTCAACGCAGGCAGCTGCTCCCTTTGTTCGACTCGGTTCCTTGCCTTTCGCCAGCGCATCGCCAGACAAAGATTAAACGCTCGACATTTGTGAAACGTCAAGTGGCATTGAGAAATTGTGCGCAAATGGTAGGTAATGAATCTTAAAAGTTGTGGAAGTAATGCCTCATTGCAGATGTTCTCCTTATAATTCGTGTTAATAAGACCGAAGTAGAAGATTTGAAACGTCTGCGAAAGAAGTTCGTCCAATTTTTCTTTCTTCTTTTATAAAATATATTATATTCATAGCTGTATAATATATCCCAAAAAATATTATGATGTAAGTTTGCGTTGATTAAACGTTGAGACATTTACGAAAAACTAGGTAGATTTTTAGAATGTAAGTGCAGTTAACACATACACAGACGCTTCAAAAACAATGTCTTTAACACATTCTTCACCTAAAATGTTTGTACTTGCAATTGATGTACTCGTATACCTTTAAGGAAGAAAAATAATTAGTTTAAAAAAATTGGCATCCTGAAAAATCAGTTTTGCAAATTCGCGATAAGTGTCGGTATCTATTTATGATTGCTAACAAAAGTTAAGTATCACTTCTATATCATTAATTTTCAACTCGCCAATATGATTATGACACCAGTCGATCAATTCAGTGAGATTCATGATTCTTAAGACATCGGTGAGTAGATGCATGGTAAAATGCTAACGGACAATTTCTGTCGATTCTCTGAGAACAGTACTTAATTTAAATTCATTCTCGTATGGAATATTATGTTATTCTAGTGATTAAACAAAGAAGCATATTATGTGAGACAATCACCGCTGTAATCTTTCGTGAAAATTAGGTTTGAATGATCACCATCTCGTTGGTGAACAGGGAATTAACATTGTTATGATAAATTTGTCGTGCGAAAGTAGGTCCACGAACTGTCAATGATTTTGTTAGCGATGTATTTTCAGATATTAAAATATTCCCTCCCTACTCATACATATTCGTACACATGATGAACTGCACCCGCTAAGAGAGTTTAAGGGCACGGGTAAGGTAACTAGCTCACTAGAATTTTCAGGCACTGAAAATGAAAGACATTAGTAATTTTCTCATATTGAGTATTGAAAGTAAAATTAAACATTTCTAATCGAAAAGATCTTGATTGCCTAATCGCCTACGTTTGAGAGTTCAATAATTGCATAAACGTCCTACATTCGGGTTATTAAGTTTAATAAGTAGATTCTTGTGTGTGAAAACAGCTGACCACACGTAAGATAGACTTGTTAATGTATTTCACATTAATGCTATAAAAACAAATAACACAATAATTTAATAAAATATAACACAAAAATAGAGCAAAAACGTATTTATTATGAAACAATTTTCCTGGTTCAAGGATTTAAAAAGAAAAAAACCAGAAGTAATGTAATAACTAGTAAATAATATAAACGAATCTCGGTTGTTTGATGGAAATCATCAGGCAAACATATTTTTGTATCGAGCAATCATTCTTGTAATATTTCGAGCACGTTTTGTACTTAAATTCCCTGCTGCAGCTTATGCTTGAGCATGTCTCTCTGGATTTAGAGGGGAAATCGCAGCGCAGCCAGGGGAAATTGCCAGGCTTCCCCGGCAGGCAAGTAGCTTGTGCGAGCGCAGTTGGCATCCCTTCTCTAAGGAATAAAATACGAGAGTACTGCTGGGAAATTCAGGAACATGTATTGTTGTTATAATTACAGAGGCACACAAAGAAACCTTGTCCCAAGACCCAAATACTTGACACATGTTTTTCTATGTATTTCGATGCTCTGTATCCGAATCTAAATCCAGAATTGAGCCACCACTTCTATTATTATTAAATCGCGAAAAACTACCGAGATTGTAAATTTGATGGTGTTAATTTGGACAACTACTCTCAAGAATCGCCTCTGAAACTCAGGTAACTTGGTGAGAGTTTCTAATTCTCCATCTGAGCTTGAACCGACTGGCAGCGATAGCTCAGTGACAATGTTTCCTCCGCAGCAGCATTATTCGAATTTCTTGGTTCCTGTTCCTATGGTGGCCGATTTTAGAAACCAGCTACATACTGGATCGAATTCAACCACTATCAGGAGAATTCTAGGAGCCGGCTCCTCTGGGCGGTAATGTTCTGTGATTTCTTCGATCAACATCAGGCGAATGCAGGAGCAGTACCACAACAAACGGACCGCTCGCGATCTTTCCTGACACACACACTCCCCTGCTCTCGGTACACACACAGCTACGTATACTGCACTATCACACGTGCTGGGAGACCAATCGAGAGCTTAGGGCTTGTTCCCCCTATGGCGGTGAGCTTTTTGGGAGGGGGAACCCGATGAAAGAAAAGTAGATAGCAAGGTAGTCTGTCCGGAACTTCCACTCTATACGGCGATTTTTCTAACTCTGCTCCTCAAATCCCAACTTCACGCTGGCATTATATATCTGTTTTTCACGTCTTTCTCCGTCAGTTCTCTAAAGGTCACATGATCGCGACTTTATACAGGACTGCTGTACGGTCGCGATCATGCGCCATCTAGCGGCATGACCTAGAAAGACGCGAAAAATAGTGACATAACGCCACCATGAAGTAGGATCTTGAGGGGCAGAGTCAGAATGATCGCAGTAGAGTGTCCGAGGAAACTGCCATCTCCTAGGATACAGTTGCGGGACTAATATTCGGAGTAGTCGCCCATGCAGAATAGAGTACCGCTCCCGGTTTCGAACCGACGTCCTAGCACCCCCCCCCCCCCCGGGCGGAAGCTCGCTGGCTCGTACGCGAGCAGAGCGGCCGCGGCGAAATCGCCTGGAAAGGGCTAAACACACGGCGCTATCGACCGCCTCCTGGGGCACACGCGTGCGCGCGGCGCTGCGTGCCGCGCACGGCCGCCCCCGCCCCCGCCCCGCCCCCGCCCCGCCCCCGCAGGGTCACTTAACCTTGCAGCGGCGCGCGACGCGGCCGCCCTCTGTCCTTCGGACACACACTGCACGTCGTTAGTCACGTCGCGGCACTCACGTCGTTAGTCTCAGTGGAGGCTGCGAGGAGGCGATGTTCAACCCGCTAACCCACCAGTTGGACCCTGGTGCGCCGAACGTATGGCTGTGTCGGGTGAAGAAAATATTGCTACCTCCCGCCAGGTTGTCTTGGATCAGGCGAACGCACGTCATTATGCAGTGTCTGGCAACGAGTAGAGGGGATGAGGCCTCCGTGCCGCTCGAGCACCAGTTCGGGTGGCCCCCAGTTAGGCTCGTGGCTTCCTCGTGGCAGTGGCCCAATACTCGGGGCAACGAGGAGGGACTTGTCCCAGCGCATGAGTGGGGCGCATTGATTCGACTCCGGTACTCGCCCGAAAAACTACTAGCTCTGAGCTTTCAGAGATGCCCCACCCAGGCATTGAGCGGGGAGGTTGCCGAGAGGGCGTACCGGAACCGGACATCGGCTGCTGTCTTACATGTGCGGGGGGTGAGGGGTCTTGGTCGTCTGGCTGTTACCGACTTGGTCGGCGATAGATCTCACCATCCAGAGGAGAAACATCACCACCACTTCCTCTAGGAAAAAGCATGCATTACCCTTTCGAGACTAATGACCTTGTCAGTTGATGCTCCCGGAATCACTAATCTATCTTGGTCTTCTAATCATTGCCCCCCCCACGACCTCTCGGACCTCTGATGATCCACCCCTTTCCTGCGACACGTGCTATTTCATAAATGTTAATATCTAAATTAGATAAGGTACACATATATCGTTTCTCTAAGCTATTCCTTTCTTTGTGTAAAATGAGTGTAACATCCGATGTATGTATTATACGTATTAAAGTGTAAGTTATGTTATGAACAAAAATAAACTTCATTTCAGACCTTTGATAAAAACAATATTGCTAAAAAGTACTTGAGTTATCAGAAAAGTGACTTCATATGGAGACTCTCAAGAAGAGTAACAGGTGTTGATAACATACATGTCGTTGAAATGGAATAGTCATTCTCTGTGTCATCCATGTAACTCTTGTTTATCCTCAACTACCCGCATCTACCATCGTCTGTCTGAAGTGCTTAGTGCTCCCTAATACGTGTATCTTCTACGAATATTAAAATCCTTCAATCTGTTTTGTCAGACTACCAATGTACGATACGAGTGTTTTTCTCAGCACTTCTTCCCAGAGGGTTATCAATTTGATTTTTTAGTCACATATCAGGGCACCTGTTTTCAGAAAAAGGTTTCTACAATTTAGTCAGTTTCAGTTGGGGCTACCTGTATCTCATCTCTTCTTGTTATGTTGACGTTGGAATTATCTTTAATACGTTCCTTAATTTTCGTGGAGGTCATTTCTCACCAAAGAGGTTGTGGTTCAGTGTGGGAAAAAAATGGAAAATCATTCTCATTGTCTCGGCTTTAGGGGATCAGTTAGAGTTCGTCACTTAGTTAATCATTTACTCTTAGCACACATATGTGCCACGTGTGCAGACATTGATACATTCTCTCACGCTGCCAGAGCATATACTGATTTTTGGAGTTTGCACGTTCTTCTACCTCAGGAAGTGCTAGAAAGTTGATTCTTTATTTTGTGGGTGTATTATTTAAATATCGGAATTTGGTCCATTGTTATGCGAAGACACTTTAGCCGATTATCTGCAGTCGTAATTCTTTGGTAAGAGCTACGCTACTCAGGAGTATTATAAGTGCCTTATGTCTTTGTCGTGTAAATATTCAACTGAAAGGTGTTTCAGTATTGTAACTAGAGTTTTAAGCTTGATAAATTGAATCTATAAATATTCTAAGCTCAATATTTTTGAATAACAAAAGAGGCATTCAGTAGTTATGTGTTTGTCCGCCTGCTTTGAGCCTCTGAACGAGCGAGTTGTCATTATTTGCTGATTGATCTTTCAGAGACGTTAGAGCGTAGGATATATATTATATTAAGAAAGTACCACTACGTTAATATAAATGTTAAATTAAATGTTAAATATCTTTCATGTTATTGTTTGTTCGACGCCTTATAAGGGATAATCTGAGTAGAGCAGTATAGAGCGACAACTTGTGAATGAAGAGGCATTCTTAAAAACATTTGAAACACAGTTATCAAGCACTAATTACAAATACAGTTGATAATGCTAATTATAAATAATAACAATAATAATAATGATAATAATGATGATAATAATACGAAATAAATAGTTGTTATTATCATTACGTGCTGGTAAGACCGAAGCCAGAAGATGGGAGTTTCTTATCTGCGTTGAGTGAACCTAGGTGCGAGTCCTGCCTTGTGTATGTGTGTTCTCGTCCTTAATATTTAATTAACTTCCCATAACTCACCCTCGTGTTATTCAAAAACGGCGGTTCTAGTAGTCGAATTTCTCTTCAAATTTCGGTGCCAAGGGAATTCTTGGAAATAACTGAAGTAACCGAAAGATGAATGCAGTTCCCAATATCAACTAGCAACCCCTCTCGCATCGACCTTTCGCGAACCTATCTCACGCCCTCTCTGAATGCGAAGGTATTTTCGCGATTGAAATTACTTTGTGTACCGCTAACAAGAACGCCTCAGGGACGCAGTTTGTCTTCCTCGTTTCCCATTGGCTGTTCCGCCTTCTTCCTCGTCTCTTCCTGTTAACTCCCTTCTTCTCCATCTCCGTGTCTCCCGTCCTCCCGGTGTCCCTTTGTGCCAACTTGGGAGAGGGGCTTCCCTCCACTTCTGAGCTTATGCCGAATTTCTGGCAATATCTTCGTAATTCGCCTCGGAGCCCGGACTGCCTTGACGCGGCGTTCTAATTGAGATAAATCAATTAATTAAATGGAATTAAGGCTCAAATTTGAACCGCGCAACTGGCAGACATTAGGACCTCCACATTTGGTTTCTTCCGTGCGATTACGAAAGGAGCGCGGTGGGGAGAGAGGGTTTCTTGGATTTTCCGTGCAGCGACTGCGAAGTTTGATGATATTATATCTGCTAATTAAGTGATATCTCATTATTTCTGTCAACAATACGATGAGACAATCTGACGACTTCTTGACGACTTCTGAAGGAAGTGACGAGGAGATGCATCTCGTTGCTAATCCATCACAACGTTAGGAAGTCTTTCTAATAGAAGAGGAAGTCGAGTTTCATAGAACCATTACTGAGGATTTTACTTTAAATAGTTTGGTTATACTGGTCTTTTCATGCTGAAAGCTTTTGAGTATGGTTTCAATACTGTGCTTTGCACATCGTACATTCTTAACATTCTGATATATTTATAAGTAGGTTCATTGAGTTAATACAGACTGATAGTGCAGTCTTTGAGTCGTGATAGAAGACCGTCTTTTGAATGGATTTTGTTCATTCATCACTATTAATTTGTAGACATCCATGAATTCAAAACTCTCTTTATTTGCATGACATATCATAGTCATATCATGTCATCAAAAAAACTGAACTTTACATAAAAACTTTAAAAAAAATATTAATCGCGTAGCTAATCTTAAAATTGCGAGCAGTGGTGGCTTCAGAGTGTGCTAATAATAGCAATTAATTTTATATCTGAAGAACCAAATCCAATAAGTGAGATCACTATATTTAACATATTTATTTTCATACGCAAAACTATTCTTCATATTTCTTATGATGTAAAAATTAGTTGGTATCTCTGAGCGTGTAAACCCTTCAAACATTTTCACGTTTGTTGTTTACCTACAGAAATTGAAAGAACATTCAGTGTTGAATAATCTACGTGTAAAACCACAGAGAAGACTTATGTACACTAGTGGAAAGGTTCAAATTGACGTTAATGCATCTATAAACAAATCAGACATTTCATGAAGTACTAATAATTTATGATTTGCTTCGTACACTTTTGCTATATTTACTGTAAGTATAATTAGCACGTAAATGTTGCTTATTTGTACGTAAAATGTTGAACACTATCGATCGTTAATGAAGTGTTCAGTATTCAACACATCTGCGACTATCAATACTCAGAACTCTCAGATAAGCTACATAAATTCTATCAATGCCTTTAATAAGATGGTATATTTTAGCGAGATTAACAGAAAACATTGCTTTAAGAGAAATAAAAGTTGATAAAGATTGAAAAAATGACTAATCCAATTTTCGCAAAGTTAAAAACTGTTTACAAGACAAAAGACGAAGACGGTGATTAAGGAAATCTTGATGAGTATCTTACAATATGACTACTGCTTACTCGGTATCTTTCCATTCATTTTGCACGAGTATATTTACGTAAATAATGTAGATTAGAAATATCAAAATCGAACACTTTCTGCGAGAGAATTTCAAACAACGAAGGGCTAAGTCTGCGAGTCACCCTACCTTCAAATGAGGACGATTTCATTTTCATTCAATTGAATTCCAGAACGAAAAACACAAAAATTTAATTCAATTCCAGGGCGGGTAGAGTAAAAACAAATACTAGAACAGCATCGATAGAGGCCCCGGCAAAGTGACTGGGACAACGCCGACGGGCCGGCGGCGGGGGAATAAGAATACGATGAGCTTCGCGAGGCGAGGGCGAGGGTGACGGCGACGGCGAGGGCGGTGGCGGTGGCGGGGGCGGGGGCGGAGGGAGGGCGCGCGAGAGGTTTGGGCCCTAAGTAATGAAAAAGGCCGCGCGCGGCGCTCGTTTTCATAAATAACCGGGCGGTTGGTCGTTGGGGCGGGCGGCGGGCGGCGGGCGGCGGGTCGGACGGATGGGCGGCGCGGGAGCGGCGGCGGTCGCCCGCGGGGCTCACCGTGATTCGTTACGTTCATTTTGTACCTCATTAAATTAGCGATCCGCGACTCCCATTGTTCTTCGCCGCCCCTCCCGCCCGCCCCGCCCCGCCCCGCCCTCTTCCATCCCAACAAACCCGCTCGTCCGTACTTCGTCCCACGCATCCTGCTTCATCTTACGTACTCCACTCTACCCCATTGCTGATTAGCCCCGCACCCGCTCCGCGCTACCCCGTCCCGCCTCGTCCAGAACCACCCCACCCTGTCCCGTCAAGCACACTTTCCGCCCCGCTCCTCCCGGCTCCGCGCCACCCCACTCCGCTCTATGTCGAGCCTCACTTCCCTCACTAGTTCCTCTCCAACCTTTCGCACCTCTCCTTTTCTCGCTCCATGTCTCTCCTCCCCGTGTCTCTCCTCCCCGGATGCTCCCCACCTCACTCTGTTTCAACTTACCCTTCCGCGTTTCATCCCGACCTTCATTAACTCGCCCCAACGTCGGTCCCCCTCTCCCCCACCTTCACCCCCTTCCTCATCGGCCCCGCCCCCTCCATTCCACCAATCTCTCTCCCCCCCTCCCCCGCGGCCCATCCGCGCCCCTCAGCGCCCCTCAGCGCCCCTGGCGGCTCCGCCTCGCTCGCGGACCGATGCGGTTCTTTATCGGTAATGGAATAAATGAAGTCGGCCAAAGGCACGGGCGCGCTCGTTGACCTATATCCCGCGTGTGTCGCTGCCGGCGCTCCGCTCCGCTCCGCACCGCGCGACGCGACGCGACGCGGCGCGGGGATAAAACGCGCTGCGCCACGCTCTAAATAACGCAATAAATATGTTTCTCTTTGAAATGTAATTACGTATCGAGTTAATGAAAACGTCTTGCTCTACGCGATTGTTAGTGGATGTTATTGCTCTGTAACTGAGAGGGGGTAGTTCCTGATTCAATGCGAGCTAATGCTTTTTGGTCTCCAGGGTGAGTACGTATGGTGTATGACCAATCTTTTGTTATCTACGGCTGTGCTATTTTCCGAAGTTGTTACAATGATGTGTCATGAGTTGTTCACTAACGTCTATCTTTTTATAGACTTTCGCCCTATTTTGAGAGTAAAATAACTGATACAATCTGCAGTATGGTCAAATTAAACCTAAACTAATTGTATGTGTCCATATCGCCAATGCTACTAGTTACGATATTCCACAATGTCTTTCTAAACCATCGTTTGTGGATACAATTTCGGCTGTGGGCGAAGAGCAAAATCTTCATATTCAATGTCTCTGCTCACGCTACTGGCTAAAGAAACTGCAGCAAAGTCAAATCTTTCAACAATGTCCGTCTAAATCAGATCCAATGATCTGACAGCAATGGACACAATTAACGATAGTATGGCGTCACGCAAATGGACTAATGAGTGTGTTTCGAAACGGTAGCACACGATTTTGCTTTAGTTAACCTGTTATCTTTGCTTATTACAGTTCATTTGAGGGTGGGCAATTGTCATGTTTCCAGAGTATGGGTACAAGAAGCATATACTCGTAACTGATATAAATGTATTTTTATATATATACCCGTTTCATTTAATTGATGAAAATGTTGTGAGATATTACTCCATATTCTTGCTTCTCGCTCATGTCAGTCTCTTCAAGAAAACTATTTCCTACAGAAACTGACAGACTAATACCTAACGTTCTAGGAACACCCACTTTTTTAATATCATTTCTGCCTGTAGTACGTGTCGTATTAAGCATGTTTCATGCAGCTGCGGGTTCTCATCAAATACGTTCGCTCGCGTGAGCAGATCGCCGGGCGGTGGGGGGGGGGCGGCGCCGGTCCGCCCCGCGCGCGTTTTATTCCCGCGTTCGCCCAGCGGGACCTCGCGCCCTCCGCCCCAGCCCCCGTCGCGCCATCCGCCCCCGTCAGCGCCTAAGGAGGCGGAGGCGGCGGCGCAGGCGGAGGCGGAGGCGGAGGGGGCGGCGGAGGCGGAGGGGGAGACGGAGGCGGAGGCGGAGGCGGAGGCGGAGGCGGAGACGGAGGCGGAGGCGGAGGCGGAGGCGGAGGCGGAGGCGGAGGCGGAGGCGGAGGCGGAGGCGGAGGCGGAGGGGGCGGCGGCGGCGGAGGCGGCGGGGGCGGAGGCGGGGGCGGAGGCGGAGGCGGAGGCGGAGGCGGCGGAGGCGGAGGCGGCGGAGGCGGTGGCGGTGGCGGAGGCGGAGGCGGGGGTGGAGGCGGAGGAGGCGGAGGCGGGGGTGGAGGCGGAGGCGGCGGAGGCGGGGGCGGAGGCGGAGGCGGAAGCAGAGGCGGCGGCGGAGGCGGGGGCGGCGGCGGAGGCGGAGGCGGAGGCGGAGGCGGTGAGATGGCAAGAGCGCTCGGCGGCACGCAACTTCTGCGCTCATCGCACGCGCAATGTACTACGCTTGCGGGAAGATAATGCCCCGAGGTAGACTAAGTTTCCATTGAAACAAAACTATCATTTAAATAACCTTTTATTTCCGTTGCCCTGCTATGCGCCTAATTCTCTCAATGTTAAAATAGTATTATATTTATTTCACTTTCAAATTGAATAATGGTTTTCCCCATATAACATTTCTCGTCTTACCTGCTGCATGTGGACGTTTAATTCTGCACAGAATTACGATTCCTGGAAGTTCCATGGATCGAAACTAACGATTGAATTCAATTATTATTGTTATTTGTTTCTCGATTCGTCCATCATGGGAGCAGCATTTAATTCTTTAAATGCTGTGTAAAGTGCTATTTAGTTACTTTACTAATTGGTTCAATAGAATTATAGACAGTCAAAAAATTAAAATATAACTGGAATCTTTCTACATTTCAATTAACATTTAATTGAAAGGCACAGTCAATCAGTGGCAACGTTTCGAAGGATATTATTTCATCATCAGGCTTTTGCACGTCATGAAATGTTATTATTTGCTGAAATGGGGAATAAATAGTATCATTTTCTTTTCCATTAAATTTTTTGACGGTTTATAATTTTATGGAACCAATTAGGAAAGTAACAAGGTTAATAGCACACAGCCATTAGATCAAATTTATAACCACAGAGTTCTATTTACTTGTAACTGGAGGAACATACTCTGGTAAGTGGTACACTACACATGAAGTGAACAAAATGTCTAAAAGCACATCAACATATATACGTTATTAATCTGTATATTAAAGTGTATTCTAGGAAATGGCCTCAGTTAAATCATCATTTAATTAGGCTAATTGTTCTGGCGAGATGTAAAGTTAATTTTTGCTCTTGGTAACATAATACTGCTTGCCAGTTGTCAAAAGATAAAAGTTAATTTTGCATTATTGTGATGCTTCTTTCTTATCCTTATACTTTCGCTATTCATTGTTTCGCTTTTGATATAGTCTTGATTTTCATCATCATGCATGTGTTATTTCTTTCACTCCTTGTCATCGAAAGTCACCAATACGAAGCTCTCCTAGGAGTGAATTTATAACATATCCATTTTTCTAATTTAAAATAAACCTTTTTAAATAAAAAGTAACATTCCAATACGTCATTCAAAATAACTCCATCCACTTATTTTAAAATGAGTCCTCTCACTAATGTAGAGGACAACATTTAATTTTTGTGTCAAGTACTTCGCTCTTATTATTTCATTTCTATTCTTCGTCTATTTCTTATTCGCTGTCAATTGCACACCCTCGCACTGCGTCTTTAAAATAATTGCGCTGTTCTCTCTAGACTTCGGCCTTTCATTCTCTTGAATAACATCCTCTCCATTTGTATCTATTTTTGGATTTGTGGTCTCATACCAACTCCATTTTCCTTTTTCCTGTTCCACGATGATATGTTGATTCATCAGCCTTCGTTAGTGGATACGACCCGACTTTATCCCCTTTCAAAGGTTACCGATGCATCTGAGGCGTTTTGTTTCGTGCACACTGCTTGAATACAATACGTATTGAATGCGCATGCGTCAAGTAAGCTTTTGTGCCACCGAATGCATTTTTCCGAGATTACTTGTCGGAACGAGATGTGTCTCTGCCGTTAAGTATGCTCGTATATCCCGTTGTGAAATCTAAAACACAGCAGAATGCTTCGAAGTTGTTTCAATTTAAATAACGTATCAAATACAATAGAGAACACGGAGTGTACCTTGACGTGGAATAGTTTAGTGTATTTCCTTCAACCCTTAGAGCCTTTTTTCAGCCAATGATGTCTTGCCTCACAATTGATAGCATTTATCTGAGAAGTAATTCAACTATTATTCAAATATTTTGTAATTACGTTTTGTTATTACTTGTAGATTGCAGTTGAGTAACTTGAAAATTAGATGAAAACTACGTAACAAAAAAAACCTTTTTATCATGACCTCCAGCAAAGAAATTAGATTCCAGATTACCTTCTTCTAAGTGTATCATGACGAACGTTATTTAGGAACTCGTTACATCAGTCATTTCAACTTATCTTTTTTAATATCCTTTCGGGCACTACTAGGAAGAACCGGTTAGATGTCTACTTGTTAGAGAGGAACTTGTTCACTTCGCAAGGTCCACTGTCTGCGTCTGTGCTTCTCGCTGTCTCCGATCGCCATATTTGTCCTGAAGCGAATGCTCCGCTCCAGATCTCCCAGACGGCTATTATTGTGAGTAGATCGTCGATAAACGGAGAGCTTAAGCTTCGCAGAGGTAACGAGAAGCGCCGATACCACGTACGCGATGTGAACGATTTAGAGCTCGGGTCGGCAAAGTACTGTCTGTGGACCACCGCCGCACTTTTGTACCGCTTGCGAGGTAAGAATAGATTTACTTTTTGGAAAGATGTTCATACACAGTTAGTTCTCCTCGAACAATAACTACGTGAAGGTTAAGAATATGTGGTTATTGATAATTTATATCACAGCACCTTATCAAGTTTTTAATAGGAAATCGTAGCTCTGTTCTCACAAATTAAAATACATGCAATAAGGTTGGCTAAGGTAACTAGATGTTGAACCGTTGTGAAATTGATTGTTAGAAAATTGAATTGCAAGTTCAGTCGAATAAGGTTTAATACTTTCCAATTCTTAAACATTTTATATTTCCTGCAATAACGGCTGATAACTTCTATTAACTGTGTGGGCAGTTAAATAGTATTTCATGAAAAAAATGATGGGATTTATTAAATATCTTGCTATGATAAATACACAATTATTTAATTAAGGCTACATCTTAAAGGGATTCATATCTATAATAATTATCTACTATGCGATCGTTGGGTTTATACTTCGACCCACACATTTTTCCCGTTGGCTAATGTAGTCGAGTCGACCGAGAGAGGTGGCTCAGGGCATGAAGTGATGTCACTGCAGTACTTCTGACTGGGACGCCCTACATTCTTGTCTCGATGGTGGCAGGATAGCGGCCGGCTGCTATATTCAGTAGTTTTCTGCAGTTTCTCCCATCAACACCAGAGAAATGTCGGAGCCGTATCCTAACAAACTGGTCAGGGGCCACAAGCCATCTTTCCTTCCTCTTCCTGGTCCTATCCTCACCCCTCACATACACACACTAACCTGCACTACATTACCGGACATGCCGAGAGGAAGGTCGGGAGGTTACAGCTTCTCCGCGCTGGTGGGAGATTTCTGGTTGGGGAAAACTGTAGCTCGGCGCCGGATCTCACATCCAGCGGGGGAAGAGACACCGAAAAAGTATGACGTGATCATAATGGGCAATAAAATAGAGAAAAAACATATGCGAGAGAGAAAATGCGAGACGCCACATCGGTATGTCGTTCAACTCCTTCACACTTTGGCTATCTTACGAACAAGATACAAAAATTAATAGCTGTGTACTCATTCCCAAATGGCAGATTTTTCGACACATTGAAAGAATTGTGCAACACAACGCCGATACCTACAGGCCGCCATAATTGCGTTTTCCTGTTTCTCATAACACTGGCTAACTTCTCAAAACGTTTAAGCTTTGAGCCATTATCATACGTGTTTTTTCTTGCTACTCCTGGTGCATGGTGGAAAAAGGGGACAGACCGCCCCTAGGCAGCGGCAGCTCCAACTACAGATTGAAGATACACACTTCCCGTTTTCTGGCGGCACCTACACCACATTGTTGCCAGTGGGGATTCAGGCTCATGGAAATGACGCTGCCCATATGCATCATGAACATGCCTCGTATATCATACTCGTACGGCACCATGACAGGTCAAGAAATATTTCATGAGGTTATATGGGCGTGTCATAAATTGCCCATTATTGCACAATATATGGGTAAACAACTCGAGGTGAATTCGAACCCGCAGCCTTTGTGCGAAATTGTCACCACTCTGCCGCTTTAGGGAGCTCTGCCTTCCACGTGACGATCATTACTATCACATGGCGTCTCCAGCACCCAACCAAACATTCCTCCTTATTTGGTGATTAGCAAAACAATCTTTGTCCGCTGAAAAGCTTCCGCCGCCTAAGCATAGCTCCTGAGGGCTCTTCGCATTGTTACGCAGCGGCGGTGGGCTTGCAATCCCTCCTTCCCCAGCCCACGCGCCTGGGGGCGGCTTCGATGCCACCCCCGCAGCCTGTGCGTCTTGGGCTTCCGCCCCCCCCCCCGGAAGCGCCCCCTCCGCCGGGGTGGGCTCTCCCGTTTCGCCCTTTAAATATCGCTGAACGGGACGCGCCGACGAGGGTCTAAGCTTGGGTAACGAGATACTGCGCCCGAGACCAAACGCGGGCGGGGCAGGGCGCGGGTGGGCAGGAGTCGACGCGTGTTTCAATCTTCTTTGTGCGAGTGACTGTTTTTTTCTGCTATCGAGACGGTGGTAGTGGTATAATAAGATGGATGGGAATAAAGAGGGGAAAGATCGAGCGTGGTGACGATGGGCGGGGAGGACGGGCGGGGAGTACGGGCGGGGAGGGCACGCGGGGAGGACGCGCGGGGAGGACGCGCGGGGAGGACGCGCGGGGAGGACGGGAGGGAGGACGGGAGGGAGGACGGGAGGGAGGACGGGACAGGTGGCGGGCCGGCAAAGACTGGCCAGTTAGGACGGTCCGGGAGGGACAGCGGAAGGACGGGCAGGGAGGACGGGGCCGGAAGGTTAGTGTCGCGAGAAATGTGAGCAGAGCGGGAGGGAAGAAGCCGCGAGGAAAGCGTGAGGGCAGGGGGGAGGTGGGAGGAGAGTCGAGGTTGGCAGGTAGGGCTCAAGGTAACGCGGCCTCTTCCTTTGCTCGCTGAACAAGCGCTCAAGTCAGAGGATCAGGTTCGTTGGAGGGCTGCGCTCGGCGAGCACCGCGCAATTTGAGCTTTACTTGTGAATTTGTGCCTCTTTTGATTACATTCTCGGCAATGTGGTTCTGAGAAGACGCAGGTTTTTTATAATTTGCATTTTTTAGAACGCTCCTTGTAAGCAAATAAGCGATAACATGAAAAGAAATTCTCTTTCTCGAGAATGGCAACAGATGTCGTGAAAGGTCTCTGTATACTACTAGTATTCAAGGAATGTAATCAGAACTCTATAGTCTTGCTTAAAGAGCAGAAAGAATATTCTTTAGTCTGGAAAAACGTGAAAAAATTGAAAATCCCTCAAAAATACCGCGAAGTAATCTAACAACCTGCTGAAATCTTCAACTGTTTCAAGTAACTCAGCATTTGCTTTCCGAAAAAATGCACCCTTTCAATCGAATATCTCCTGTAGGAATGTTCAAGTCTTTCCTTCGTGAACAGCGTGATCTGGTAACATTATAGAATCTATTTGATTGCGCAAATGTTTTACTATTAAGTCAGCAAGATACAAACATTCAACTTTGGTGTTTCTAGTACATAATTGTTTGATTTCCGCACGGTATAACCAATCGACATCGTAGAGCGAAGGATTCCCCCGCCATTCGCTTGGTCTCAGGTTGGGCAGTCAGACGTTCTCGCGTCGCTTCGTCATCTGTGCTGCGGTCGCAATCCTATCTTGGAGAATGCCGATCCGTTCTCGCGTTTCCTGCCGCACGCCAGCAGGTGTCTGCAGGGGAAGTGAACGACCCACCCACTTTGAGGAGCCCTCTCTTTAGGGGCCTTCTCCTCCCCCCCCCCCAGCCACCTCACCCGCCCACGCCACCACCCCCACCCCACTCTCCTGCTCACCGCAGTTCTCCGATCCGTCCCCTGTACCCACCTCCCCCGTCCACTCCGCCCCGCTCCCTCGTCGCCACCTCCTCTCTCTCCCTCTGTCTCTCCCCCGCCCCCCACTCCAGCGCCGTCTCCGCTTGCGCCTCGAGCTGCCGTATCGCGTGTCGCGGCCTTGGCTTCGATTCCTCGCCGCCCCGGGCGGCTACTCCGGCGCTGCGCGGATGGCGACCGCCACCTGACTGAACACAGGGCATGTTGGAAATTGGTAAACTTCTGCGAGTTTGCGAGTTTCTTGGCGGATTGATGCTTCCGGACATGTCGGCTGTTGGGGCCATTAGTGCTGTTAGAGTGGTCATTGATTTCTCCCCCGAGGTGGTGGTGGTGGTTCCTTCCTCTTAGGTGGTGAGATCTGGCTCCGGACTATACTTCGGATTGTGGGGTGTTTCCCCTCCTGGTGTCTTCTCCGGTGGGGCGCAATTTCAGGTGGAGCAAGGTTTAAGCGATGGTCTCCGACACGTGTATTAGTGTAATGCACGTAAACGTACCAAGTGCGTGTGTGTGTGTGTGTGTGTGTGTGTGTGTGTGTGAGGGAAGAGGACAATAGTTTGCGGTCCGTGGAGCGTCTGCTTCGGCAGGAGTATGGTACTGATAGAAAAACCATGGAAAACAACCGATCAGAGCAGCCAGCTGCTAAAACTCTTCTTCAGACAGCGCCTGAATTCGACTCCGAATGAAGCTTGTAACGTAAATCCGTCAGAACACGAATCCTAAGATCTCCCAATCAGTCGCATTAGACAGCGGCAATGTTGCCTCTGAGCTAATATCAGCGGAAGTATGTTTAACGCAATGCACATCACTAGGAGGGATTTTAATGACCTAAAACATTGCCAAAAGTGATCAATAGAATGCTCTTAAAATGTTTTTAAAATGCCCTAAAAATAAAGAAAAATGAAGTCAAAAGTTTGATCAAAACCACTGCAGACAAACAACACAAGCTGTTGCATATCTCACTGATGAAATGGAGGCTTCTTCC
The DNA here is from genome assembly GCA_038098605.1 of Gryllus longicercus. NCBI lineage: Eukaryota > Metazoa > Arthropoda > Insecta > Orthoptera > Gryllidae > Gryllus > Gryllus longicercus. The sequence continues at coordinate 71,078 of JAZDUA010001335.1, forward strand.
TTTTGTTCAAGTAAACTCAGCTCGCAAACTTTGGGTTTTAACTCTTCTTTAAAAGAAAATCTCTGCTTTTATTTATCGCGAACTGTCAATGGCGCCGATAGGCTTTACAGGAACCTCAGATTACATAGTACTCACAACGACTGACATTACAATATATAAGCGAAGAAATCGAAAAGGCTACTCAGGAATTCTGTAATAAACCTGCATCTCCTAAATATTGTTTGAAGCAATACCATTAAAATGATATTCAAATCGATCAAATCATTGAAAAATGCATTAAAATGACGTAAGAAGGTAAAAAATGACTTAGTTGAAATCCAGGAACATTGCAAAAAAATTAAGTATAAATATTTGTCATTTCGTTTTCTCACAATATAATATGAATTTCTATTCTAAACGATATTGTTCCAAAGGAAAAAGAAAAAAATACATTTCTTTAAAATCTGAGATCACCACCCTGTGGTTTTAGTTCCTACAGCCCTAGGTGAGGACGCTCTCACGGGAATACGATCCGCCCGACATAGCCCGCACGTTGACAAGGGGGGTAATCTGTGGATCCCATTTTAAAGAACATATTGTTTATTATTCTGCATTCTCTTTGCATTTGCTTTTTCATCCATTCTTGAGAAACATTAATCATTTCAATCGAAAGGTGAGTACGAATTTACTATAGTATTAAATATTGTCAAATGAAAACTAGGGAGACCCCCAGGAAAACCTGCAACCCCTTTTTACCAACCACAAACTCCATGTGGATCGACCGGGATTTGAGGTTCGGATCCAGAAGTCTGAGGCTCTCATTGGGATACAATTAAATATAAAACTCATCTCCTAAATCTGTAGTGTCCAACATCAGGTACAGAGACACAGAGTTACGTTCCTTATATTTCATATTTAGTTTTGATTCAGCCTCCAACTTCTAGTTTCATTTTTCCTCAATAGCTTCCACAACCTTTGCTACGATGTCGTCAACACTGCCGTGATCTTTTTAATAAGGACTTCACCAGATAAACATCCAAAGTCTGGATATCAGCACTTTTCAAAATTTTGTTGATACGCATTATGAATGTCTGTCGTTACCCAAACTTTAGTTCCATTGTTGCCCAAGCCACCACCCTATTCTTCACCTCCACTGTGGCATCGCAACCACTGTTGTAATCGTCCTGTTAAAGACATTACGGATAAAAATGTCGAACCTATAAATCCAAAGCATCCCAAATCTGCTACACATTGTGAAAGTATTGTTTGTCCACATCCCCCTCCTCTTTTGCCGCAGCCTCCGTTGCGAACACAACCTACGCTTTGCTATTTCACCCACCGTCGCCGCCGTGGTCGTGTTAAAAATGACATTACAGAATGCCAAGCCCCTAAATCCGAAGTTTCCACGAGAAAAAGTAGAAAAATGTACGCCAATAGTGTCGCCAATGAGTGTCGATACTCCAACGCAGCCTCCCTTCTTGCTCAAGCCTCCAGCATATCCTTCCGATAGCCACCGCAAGGTCCGCCGGCCCGCGGGTCCCGCTCCCGCCCCCGCTCCCGCCCTCGCCACCGCAGCCGCCCCCGCCTCCGCCCCGTCCCCGCCCCTTCCTCCGCCACCATCCCTACCACCGCCACCGCCCCCGCCACCACCACCGTTACCACCACCGTCCCCTCCACCACCCTCACCGCTCCCTCCACCGCCACTACCGCCCCCGCCCCCGCCACTCCCTCCGCTCCCGCCACCGCAACCGCCTCCGCAACCGCCTCGGCCGCCGCGGGCGCCGTTGTTCGGAGGCAGTGTTGTATTGGTGAAGCGCTGCGCGTAACCGATCACCCGCGTCGACGCGTCGGGTTTCCCGGGTGGCGTCGGGGGGGGGGGGGGGGCGGCTCCCGCGTCGGAACGCCCGACCGCAGAGCTCTCTCTCTCCTCCTCTTCCACCACTCTCTCCCTGTATCTCTCACTCCCCTTCTCTGTTTTATGTACTTCTCACTCTCTTTCTCTCTCCAACTCTTTTCCTCCTAGTCTCTTTCTTTTATCCTCTCTAAGCTTTCACAACAACACAATATCCTTCTATCTCGCTAAGTCTTGCATTTTCTCCTTGTCTTAGTTCCTCTCCTATCTATCTCTTACTCTCTTGCACTGTATTTCTCCCTCAGTCTTTCCCTTTTCCTCTTCTTTCAACCCTCTACTCCCCGCTTTTCCCATTTCCCCTATCTCCCTCTTACTCCCTTCTTTGTAACTACTTTACAGTTACGCTAATCGTTCGAGAACAATCAAGAACTTTTTGCTTATCAGTAAATGCCATGATTCACAAACCTGCTGAAAAATTAATTGAAACGCAAAATCTTTTTCCAAAATTTGAAATTCAGTTTATTTTTTTGTACGATAATACTTTTCGCTTTGCACCAAACTGTCAATTTTCTTCTCAAAATGTTTCTATGCCTATCTTAGATGGGGATGAGATCTGTGGGATGGGTCATACAAATGAGCGGAATCCAAACGTCCCGCAAACAATGGGAGTGGAAGTAGGGCGACGCAGATGGGATTTTATGCAGATAGTGCCTCATTGTTTGCCTGTAATAGGCTGCTACGTAAAATCCTACCATCAGGTTTCGAACCCAAAATCTCCCGGTTCACGAACTTTTACCTACTGTCACAACTATTGTCCCCGAGAGATTTGCATCTATTTAGACAAAACTGTCTATTTTGAATGTAATAATATAAATTAAAATCCACGAGAGGTCTGTATCGTAAGCATTTTTAGCTTCTTCAAAACCTCTTTGTAACAACTAGTAGTACTTATTAACAGCTCATTGATTTAAACAATTTAATTCCCATCCTCTTCTATACCTAACTTGCTGAACCACAAAGAGATAATCTCACTAAATTTGAGTAAAATTTTACTTCAACTTCATATGTTTCTGTCTAAGTTTATCGCCATACACCTCTAACTTGAAATTAATAATTTTAATCACACAAATACTATGAGATTATTCATTTCCTCTCAACTCCCTCCTCCCTTGCTCTCTGTCTTATGTCTTATACGCGAGAAACCCTTCACCCTAATTGCGTCCGCATTTTCTTTGAATGATGTCCTTATTATGTACTATTGTATTAAAAGCTTTGAAAATGGTGAGGCGGATGGGCAGGTCAAATGGCTTGAGCCTCGCCACCAATAAAGACATTATTATTATTATTATTATTATTATTATTATTATTATTATTATTATTATTATTATTATTATTATCGTTTATCTCGGACGCACCTGCGTGAGGCGGGCCCAGTTGCGGAAAATTCGCCCAGTCTGCGAGCGACGTGGGTTATCAGGCGGGGCGGGGCGGGGTTGGTGCCGGTGACGGGCAGTAGCTGCGAGCCGCCCGAAGCCAGGCGCCGGGGGCGGAGGTGAGGCCGAGGGCCGGGTGGCCGCTGCAGTCGCTGCCCTCGCATCGATTGAGGTCGAAGGTGGTCGTCACTCTGCCGAGGCGAGGGCCGCTGGACAGCGAGGCCGACTGACGTGTGCGGTGGCAGCCAAGGAAACTGTAGACTGATACTTTCAATGAAAGCGTTAAAATGTCCATTGACGAGTGTGCCCTTTGTTTTGTCCTATAATTGACTGACTGATTAGTGTTTCCGGACGCGTAAACCACTAATCCCGTATGTGTAGTGCATGCTCTTTTTTCGGGACGGGACGGAGGAAGTCGAGGTCCGGCACCGACTTACATGTCAGCGTGCGGGACATTCCCCAACCACGTGTTTTCCACCACCAACGGGGCACCGACCCATTTGGGAGGAGCTCTAAGCTCCCAATGGGTCTCCCGACATGTGTTCTAGTGTAGTACTCGTAAGCGTAAGCGTGTGTAAGGGGAGAGGACAGGACAAGGAAGAGGAACGAAAGATCGCGCGCCATCGGTGGCCCCTTGGAGAGGCTTCTGCTCCACCATTCGCAGGGTGTTCATTATTGATGAGAGGAGCCGCCCGCGATCATTCTCTTCCAGTCTCATTTCCATGTATTTAACTAGTGTCGAAACTCTTATCACCATTAGGAGTCGGACCCTAAAACGTCGTGGTCAGAGGTGCTGCAGTGACGTCAATTGATGCCCTGAGCCACCTAATCTGGTTCTCGTTCTATTAAATACTTTTATTTTAGAATAATTAATGTTGTTTTTAGTGAATTGTGCCTAAATGAATATTTGAAAGCGTTGGGACGTGTTCTGTAGTTTCATGGTTACTAGTGGAGCTGGAGGAAATTGATGGATGATGATTAGTAGACTTAGCTTTGCTTTAGCTAAAGCAGAGGGGGTGATACACGGATAGTTTTTATGCATTGAACTCACAACTTGTAAGTTATTAGAATCTGCTGAAGTGTACTTTGGATGACAGGAGTGAGCATCATTGTAAATGCTCAAAACTGGTGAGCACAAAGATACATATTATTCGGTTGGTTACCAAACTCCATTTGAAGTAATCGATGGCACACTTCGAGAACCAACCCAGCAGCAATAAATTGTGTTTATTGTTGGAAAGAATTGTATTTTGTAATTTATTGAAAAATACCTACATATTGGTCCTAAAAAGTTTGATAGTTTTGCTCAATAATGAATGAGATAACCTTGATTATACAAGTATATTTTCGCTTCCTTTCCTGGAAGACACCTCATATTTTTGCTTTCTTGCAAGTTTTGCTTTTTTCACGTTGTACTAGTTCATGTTGTAAAGGCTTTTTCATAATATATGTTTCAATGGCATAATTTTCATTTTTATTCTCTTAAACAAAAAGCGTTTAAATATACAACTCAGCATTATACTTTAATGTGAAATTGATATCACTCTATTTTATGAAGGAATTTTGCGAATACAAAATTTGCCGACGTGTTTACATTAATAAAATTGCCATGTCGATCGAAACATTGTGTAGGACACAGATGGTGTTACAGAAAGTGAGTAGTACTCCTTCCGATTGTCTTTGAGAATTGTCTTCGAGCTTCAGGTGTAACTACAATTTTTATCTAAACAATTATATCTAAACTTTGTGCTGTCTCACATTAATGCGGAGTTTAAAAGCGAACTAAGAACTACGTACGCTATTGTCCTCTTTAATCTGTATGGAACGCTCGTTTTACTGCTTCAGGGTTGCTTTGCTTCTTCACTGCTGGTTTTTAGCTGAAGCTAAACATTTTCCTAATTTAATCTTAGATCCAAATAATGTGGAAAGTAATGTAATAACAGAAAGTATAGTATTATTACATTCTACGATATCCTTAGCTTTGCCCACTTCATTTCTAGTTTTCGATAAACTCTTGCACTTCTGCGAAATTCCCCAAACATGAATAAAGATGTATGAAATGTCGACGATATAACTGTATGTCAGCCATGACGACGAGTGAATTAAGTCTAAACTCTGTGCTGCCATCAATACAGGATTTTCCAGAGAGCTCAAAGTTGACGTGAGCAGCTGTTTGTCTTTCGACCCGAATCTCCCGAGGGAGCTTCAGGTGGACGGAGCGACCCGGCCACACGTGCGTCTGCGCGGCAGCGAGTCGAGCGCGCGTCTGGCTTAATAACTGGGCCAGCAGCTCCCAACCGCTCAACGTCGCACACACAGCGGCCCCGCTGTTGCTGCCCGCATGCTCGACCCACAGCCCTACCGGCCGCCCCTCCGCCAATCTCTGCCCTCGCCTCCACCGCCCACCACTTCGCCGCACACTCCCATGGCACACTCTGCCCGCGCATCACGCCCACGCACCCGCCAACGCATCTCTCACTGCTCCACCCTCGTGTACACCAACATCTCCACCCACGCCCCCGCCAACGCTGTGCCCAATCCGCAGCCAACGCCTCCGCTATCACCCACGTTCTTGGCCATATCCACCCTCCACCGGCGACACTAGCGCGGACTCACCTTCGCCCACGACTCTGCCAACGCTTCGCTCAAACCGCAGCCAACGTTTCCGCTATCAGCCATGTTCTTGGCCAAATCCACCCTCCACCGGCCACACTAGCGCGGACTCAGCTTCGCCCCACGCCTCCGCCTAAGTCCACCCACCCCCGCCACCACCCTTTCAACCCAACGCAACCACACGTGTCTCTCTGCCGCCTACGGCCGCAGTCCTGCCCACGCCCGCTCCCTTGCAGCTGCCTTCGTCACCGCCCACTCTAGCACTTCCGCTGCGTCTGCCTTCGACACCAATGCCGGCGTCCTCGACGTCTGCCTGTCTTTCCCGTCCATCAACACTGCTCTCTCCATCGCCAGCACGGCTGCCGCTCCGCCAACTCTGCCACGACTCTGTTCTCATCACCACCCACCTCTGGGCCTCGGTGAGAGAGGGGGTTAGCTTGCTAGCTTCTGAAATACCAGTAGGCAGGTTTGATCCAGGCTGTGGTGACCGAATTTGCGAAGGGCGGAATATCCACAGTAGCCATGTCACACTTGTGGCATCTAACACTGGAGGTTTGCTCAGCAAAATCCCTCCGACAACATCCCATCCTCAAGAGACCTCACTTTCTCCCAACCAGACAGTTGGGATTTGGTTAACTGAGACGACATCAGGGGTAGAAAGTGAGGGTCTAGTCCCAGGCGTTGTTAGGGGATCGGCCGCGAGGTGCGCCTGCTCGATGAGGTACCCAGACCCGCATCAGTGGTGGGCTTCCAAGGAAGCCTGGATTGAAGAACGCAGGTGCGGAATAACTGCCTAAGGACAGTCTCCCTGCAAATAGTCCCGTACGATAAATAATTAAACCACCCGCCTTGCCTCACCACCACTCTTAATCCCCGACCCCGCTGGTCGCGTCATTCCTCATCCTCGCCAGCGCTCTTCCCAGTATTTCCACGCACTCTCCCTTCGCCATTGCCGCTGCCCCCATCGCAATGCCGCACGCGCTCTGATCGGGAGGATCTAGGGTTTGAGACCCGACGGAGGTGGTAGGATTTTCAACACTACATAGAATACTAGTTCGAATTCAGCCACTGTCTCGAGCAGAATTACAGCGTACGGCTGCTCTGATCAGTGTTTTTTGTGATTTCTCCGAAAAACACCAGGCGTGTGCCAGAGTTGTACCCTAATGAAGGGGCTACAGAACGCGAACAATCTTTCCTTTGCTCCTTTCCTATCTATACCCCCAACATTCCCGTCTCTTTCCGCCTTTTTCACCCCTTGCTCAAATCTCCCAAACGTATAACCATTTCCGCTGCGATACCATCCCCCATTTATAGTATGTATTTTAACCTCAGACTCTCTTTTTAGTCTCAGAAACCGATGGGTAAGTGTAATAACTGTGAAATGCCATGTATGATTTTCAGTGACGTAAAAGGTTGTTCATGTTGAGGTTGTGAAGTTAGTTCAACCAATTTCACTCGTTTCCATCGCGTATTTCCAAATTGACGGCGATGCATCTGCCATTAGACCCCGCCAGTAACATAAAACATCCTCGAGTCGAGATAACAGAACGCCAAGTTTCTACTCGTTTTCCGCCGAAATATATCAGCATAGTTCCCCGCATACCAACTCTAGAGTATTGTTATTTCATTAAATAATGCATTCCTTTTATCCATATATTGTATCAATTTGTCAAACTATACCATATTTACCAGCATTACCATATTTATCTGTCCCTCACCCCACCTCTTTCCCGCTGATGTCCGCGATCCCAGTAGTCCACAGTCTCAATCCGACCCATCCCCCTCCGCTCTTACGACTCCGGTTCTGTGTCAACTGTTGCCCGGACTCTGCCATCTCTCTTCGATTGCCGCTTCCCCCACCTGCCTCGCTGTCTTCCCTCTCGCCTGCCCCTCCACCCCTCCACCCCCCCCTTTCGCTGGTTGTGCGACCGAGGCCGCGTACAGCTGGCTGCGCTGCTCCTGAATATTCAGCGCCTGCGATCGCGCGGCCACTGTCCCCTCCCCATCCCCCTCCCCCTCCCCACCCCCCGCGCCTGCCCGTCGCGTGGCTGTGGGAGGCGCGCAAATATTGATAAATATGTTCATACCGCTGTTGACAACTGCCCTGAATATATTTTGTCGGCGCTGAAAGTTTTCGAAGCGGGATTTACGCGGCCGCTGGCGGGTGGGGCGCGATGGCTTTTCGCTGCTTGACGCAGCGCCCGACAGGCGAAGTGCAATTGTTTGTTCTGTGGCCTTGGGTGGCTAATGATGGATTTATATGTCTTGGGAGTCCGCTCATATGGACGTTTTTGTTTGGGAGTTGTTAATAAAGGGATATTTTGTAAAGTTTTTCATTCTCAATCTGACTCGGTTCAAATTCGTCAGTCATATTTTGTTTATTTGTTCAAATTGAAGTAATATACGCATCAATTTTTAACTGATTTGTTTCTCATGAACAATGAGAGGAAAGGGAAAATGATTAAGTTTAACCTTCCATTACCTATTCATCGCATGCAAATAAAGTGTAAGAAAATTCTTAATAGAAACCATACCATACGAAAAAAAGAAAATGTATTGAGTATGATTATATTAAAAGATTATTTAAAATATCAATGAATCAATGGCGTAGAACATTTGCAACGAAATATATCCGAAAATTCAGAAATATTCTGGTAGTTTTTACATTAAGCATTGGCATTATCTACCACAACCAATGTTGATTCTTAATTTTACCATCTTTTAAATTTCACGTAATGTACTTCATTTTAACCTTTATTAAATTACATCAGTGCTTTTTTTTGATATATTTAACGAGTAACTTCGAAACGTGATCATGGGTCTAAAGGAACTGTTATGTGTGGAGGGCGCCGGGAGTGAGCGTGGAAAGCGGATGGCAGCGTTTGCACAGACGGATGCAGGGGCGGGCGCCGGCCAATCGCTTTGGACAGGTGACGTCGATTCGCGGCTTGGCGGCGTGTTGGCTCAGCGGCGACGCCCTCTTTCCGCGCCGCGCCGCTCGGCCGGGCCCGCCCCCCGCTGCGATTCTGTCGCGACGCCGCGTCGCTGCCAGTCGCATCGGGTCGCTTATGTGCTCTCGCGCCCCGCTCGCCCGCCCCATCGCTCATCCACACGCCCGCGCGCCCACGCCTCCACTCCCCCCTCCCGCCCCCACACACCCGGCGCTTCCACTACACGCTCCCCGTTTAAACCCTACGCTCTTCAACCCACTTGCCTCCAACCTATCCCTTCAACTCCCCCTTCAACCACCACCATTCAACCCTCGCCCTTCATCCCAACCCTTCAACCCCCGCCCATCAACCACCTTCCCATCAACCTCATGTTCAACCCTCTGCCTTAATCTCCGACTCCCAAAACTAGAACTCAACCTTCGCCCCCAAGCACCGTTTCCCCTCTCCCCGCTCGCTCGTTGTACTACTTCTCGCTCTCATACTCCCCGCTGTCCGCTTTCAATTCTGTGCTGATTATTACCTGAATAAACATTTCGGACCCTTCTTCCATTTGCATTCCTCACCAACAACCATTTCATTGACAGTTGTCCTTGATTGCTTGTTACTGTCCAACGGATCTTGTCGTTTATTCACGATTTATTTTTCTACCGTACCAACTCTTCCCTCGTTTTGCTTTTAATTGATCTAGATATTTCTCCATACAATGAGATGTTCTAAAATTTATGTGAAAATTTAAATTAGAATAGGATATGTGTAATAAAATAGAGAGAAACGTTTCAACTATTAGGTTTTTTCTAGTGCGTAACTATGCATTGTGAGAGTAAACGGTAAACATTGTTCTATTGCCATTAAAAAATTAAAAATAAGAAGTAACAGATTGTTGGTGACAGCAGTCGAAAGCAAAAAAGGACAAATCAAGAGTAATCAACAGATTTTGAAGATGGACTTGCGATCAACAGTCTGATATTCATCAAGAGTAGAAGTACCTGTAGGTGGAACAGTTCTCATTTCCAAGCCTCCGTTCTGTCTCTCGCTCCTCCGCCCCCGCCCCCGCCCCCACCCCCGCCCCCGCGCCCGCGCCGCGAGCGATGAATACCCGCCCCGCTCTCGCGGACAGCTCTCGATTCGCCTGTGTATCGATTCCCTCCGAGCGACGGGCGTTTCTCTTTCATGCGCGGGTTTCGACTGTCTCGCACGCGGAGGGATGGGGCGGGGAGCGGAGGGGAGGCGGGTGTGGAGTAGTGAGGTGGCACGGGGCAGGGTGACGGGCGTACTGGTTGAGACAATCCTGGCGGGCGGAGTGGTGCTAGGCGGGGCGGGGCGGGGAGGGGCAGAGCTGGGCGGAGTAGGGTGGAGTGGGGTGTGGTGGGGCGAAGTGAGGCGAGGCGGGGGAGAGGCTTGAGCGAAGTGGGAGCGAGGCGATGGCGTGGCAGAGGAAAGACGGAGCCGAGGCGGGGACGAGGCGAGGTGAGGCGGAGTGGGTCGGGGCGAGGCGGGAAAAGGGGCGGGGCGCAGGGGGAGGAGGGGAAGGACGGGGAGAGGAGGGGCGAGGCAGGCGAGGCGGGGAAGGGAGGGGCAGGGGAAGGGCTTTGAACGCACTGAGGCAGGGTGGGGCGAGGCTGGTTGGGGTGGAGCATCGGAAGAGGTGGATTGATGGGCCGCCGCGTTGGGTGGGGCGATGATACACGAAGCGGTGGACGATGTGAAAGAGGAATTTTGGGTGGCGAGGTCGCATCGGCGGTCGCAAAGTATTCGCTGCGGCCATCCATTAGATTTCCGTGCAGATAAAACCAGGGGAATGCCAGGAAACACCTACATCGAAATGTAGGAGCCATCAAAGAGAACTGTCCGTCGTTTCCCAGATGGCCCGATAGAGACGCTTGTCAGAAAACAACATTCTCTTTTTGTGGAAATTTGGTTGCGGTATTATTTATGTGCAGTACAAGTGAAAAAATCGTTATCTATGTGAAATTATTTTTTTTATTATTTGCCAACTTTTGATATCTTGATCATAATAAATTATTCAATGAACTATTTACGCGATGTCTATTTGTTTTCTTACGTAATAACTGACTTTAATATTATTTGCTTACCTCTTTATGTATTTAAAGCAATAACCAAAGTTTAATGAATGATCATGTCCTGAAATGCTATTCATTAATGTAAAGTCAGTGTTGTAAAATACGAACAAAATATATTCTCTGTCATCATTTATTTATTTCAATATATATCTATACTTTGCAATCATGTATTTTTTTTATTTTTGCGTGTTCCTGTTTCAAAATAGAACTAACTCAGTGCTCCAAATGTTAACATAACCGCATTTGCGTCATCCATCAGAGACACATTTTGATATACAGTACAACAGTACTTCGTGGAAAAGGGGAGACCGTGTTACACGTAGTAGTAGTTGCAAGTGTTCCTAGTAAGGTATCATTTGGGTGTATTTATTATTCTTCCGAAATATTGTGTGTACCACATAGAAAAAGTTAAAATAGAACAGCACGTCAAAAAAGAATAAAAACCTATTCAATAAAGTAATTATATGACGTCGCCTTGAAAGGATGTTTCGTCGTTAGTCGATTCTTTCGAAGTTTTTCGTGACATCGATCGGTGATATTTCCAAACGCTTGTCTCCAGCTGCTATTTGGCTTCTTAATGCTCCTCCACACAATCCCTCCCATCAATTTGCAGCCGTTTGTTGCTTCAGCGGCGCCAGTTCTTAGAGGGAAGACGTCTTTCCCTTTTTCAACAGCTCGTCGATAATTTTTAACGGCCTGGCAAGCACGTAGACATTAACTTTTCCGGGGAGAATATTTATCTGTAGGCGGATAATGTGTTGACGTTTACACATTGTTCAAACCAAACCTCTTAAGACTTTTTGCCTGAACGTTTCTTTGTGAAATGCTTTACATTCTTGTAAAGAAATGATCTCAATGCCCTGTCTGCAATATTCGATGCAAATGTGAGATTCTTTTCGAGCACGCTTTCTTGACGTCTGCCCTCCCCAGTTCTCGTCCAGTTCGACTCAGAATGGACTACTCAAAACTAGCATGGCGAAACGTGACTGAAAGATTATCAAAGCTGTTTTCAGCTGCTTATGAATGAATTCATCTCGGGTTTTAGCTAACATTGTGTTCTGAGTTGTTTCATTTGTTGGAGAACATGTGTTGTCCTCTTGGTGTGCAATAGGAAAACAGGGACTGTGCTAAGTTTCTTTACAAAGAGCCGACGTGGATGGCCGAGGGGGTAGAGCGTGTGCCGACTCAGCTTCTCGGTCTGAAGGGTCGCGGGGTCGAGTCCTGCCGAGGGCATGGTTGTTGGTCCCTTGTCTTTCATGTGAGAGTGTTGTCACAGAAGGCCTTCTGACCACAAACCGAGGAGCCCACATGTGTGTCTAGTGAGGGACATAGCGGGTATCCTGCAAGGACAGTCGAAATCTGTATCCAACTAAAGCTGAAAAAAGACATAGAAAAAACTAAGTTACGTTATAAACAATGAACAAGTCCTCCAATGCGCTTGAGGCTGTCTTTTAACTATGACATTCATTGATTTCTCTCCTCTCCTTCCGAATTAGTGAGACTAGTTCTCATAAGGAGCGCCCATTACGGACAACAACAATGCTCACACATAGTTACGATATGGTTCCCGCCCGTTATATCGAGTGTATCCCGATGCCCATGCAAGCCTTTCTATGCAGAGGAGACACGTAAACTATAAAGAGGACGGCAGGGTGTGCGTGAGTGAGGTATAAGGAATCGGGCATGTGTCAAAAGGGCAGAACCTGGGAAAATGTGCTAGTACTCTAGGAGAAGGGGCGTCTGGGGAGACGTAGGAGGAGAAGTGCAGTCACCTAAGCAGTGGCTCCTAAATCCTGACACGATGGATGTAGGCCCTGTTTAACTTAAATTTCATTTTCTCAGAAAGGCAACCCATGCACCACACTTTTACAACTTTACAGGTTAAATTTACAACTTAACGACTTACGTACGAGACGTCCAGTGGGTATTGCACTTACAGATTCACCTTGTAGATATTAAAATCAATAAAAAAATACTGGGTTGTGTACAATTACTCGGTTACCTGACGTAGTGACAAATTGGTCTTCTTTGAATCAATATAGCGGCAACTTAGAGACTCCGAAAAGATATGTCTTGGTCATAATCGTCAATGAGAACTAATTTTATACCTTTAGAGCAAAATATTATATTTTAGCTCGTAATACAAGAGAGCATTAGAAAATGACATTTTGGATTGAATATGGCGGACAGTGGTCACATGGGTATGGTATACAACTTCTTCACACTTTGGCTATCTAACGAACAATATACAATAAGAATTAGCTAGGGAATCTTAATAATTTTGAGAACCACTTACAAAAGTCTTGGTTTGGATTATGAAAGCGGAAGAGGTGGCGTTCGCTGCTGAGGACACAGAGGTTTCGCGAGTATGTTGTTTGTGGGCGAGTAAGGCGTGGGGGCGGTGGTGGAGGCGGAGGTGGCGACGGCGTCTGCGGAAGCGTTGTCGTCGGCCGCTCCCATTCCCCGGCCTTGGCGAGGGCGGGTTTCGCCGCCGGGACGTGGACCACAGCGGTGGAGGGAGGGCGGTGGAGGGGGCGGGTTGGTGAGGCAGTGAGCGTAGCGGGAATTGTCACGGTGTTGATTATGATGGTGAAGGAGCTGGTGGGAGCAGAGTGGATAGCGTTAACGGATGAGGACACAAGGGGGCGAGGGTTGGATCGGACAGGTTATGGGAGGCGGGGGCTACGGCGATGGCGCCTGCCCTTGCATTGCCGTCGTGGGCCGCTCGTGCTCCCCGGCGTTGGCGGAGGCCCATTCCCAAACGCGAATGAGGACTGCGCGGTGAGGGTGGGGGCGGGGTTAGAGACGACGGGGCGAGGACGCAGTGTTGATGTCGATGCTGATGGCGGAGCAGGGCGTGGATTCTTACTGTGGGCACAACTCCACCAGAACTTATGTTCTATCGGGGGGGGGGGCACAAATCCCCAACTGGTGGATTACCGGGTCGGACAGGTAACCAGAAGCGTGAGCATTGCCTTCTCACTGCCTCCACCTTGAAGCTAACGGCGTTAGTCTCACCGTGAAAATGAGGGTGCGGGTGGGCGCCTCCAACTCTTCATCAGAGCCCGTGCCCACCTACGCATGGCGACGGCGATGGCGTCGTCTTCGGCCGCTGGTGCTCCCTCGGCGGCGGCGGCAGCGCGTGGCCTCGGCGGAGGGGCGCGTTGCGGTGGCGGGGGCGGTAGGTGCGGCGGGACCCTCAGGGGTGGACGGTGGCCACCGCCCGGGAGCCCCCTGCGTGGCGGGGCGAGGGTGGTGGCGGCGGTGACTGTGCGGTCGACGGTGGTTGCGATATTACATCCCTGTGTCCACTGGAACCTCGCACCGCCAATTAGCCCTTGCGCGCGCGGCTTAAAGGGCATGAGGCGAATGTGTGCGGTACCTGTGACGAGATGATGAAGGGTCTTGCTGGGCGGGAGGCGGGCGAGCGCAAAATCGGACAGGCCTGCGGAATGCCCCAAAACAAGCGTCAAACCCTGAACTTTGTAAACTCAAGTTCGTAGTAATTAATGTTCTTGTCGTTAACTGAACGAGAAGAAAACACATAGCAATGACGATTGATGTTCGGTGCGTTGAAACTGAGTTAATTAAAACCTAAGAGGTTTCTTAAAAATTGAATTACAGGAATAGAATACTGCTTCAATTTCTGATTTATACATTTACATGCAATTTTAACGAAGGGCAACTTCTGAATTCTTCCCGTTTCATACACGAACCTTCACTTATCTCTTCGTTCTTACTACATGTTCTTTAGTTGTTAGGTTGACATTTTTTCCAAGACTGTTTGTCCAATTTCTCACTTTTCTGCCAAATTTATTACACATACCGTTGTACACTTTTTTCCAGCTCATGCTTATCATGTCATGACAGTAAATTCTGAGCGTTTACATGCTGTAACACCTCAATCCGTTTCATTATCCGTTTCCTCGTTCTCTTCCTTCTCTTTCTCTTTCTCCTTGTTCTGTTTACCTCGTTAATCGATCTATTGCCCGAGAATGTGCCCCTGTGCGCTGTTCTCCTCTTCCGTTCAGATTCTTTTCTTCTTTGGCTGGTCGAGGTGGCTCATGGTGTCACCCGATGGCCCTGCAGTACCTCTGCGCAGGAGGCGATTTCCATGTTTATTTTTCCGGTGAATACCAAACGAATGTTGTAGCAGGACCTCACAAACGGCCGCCGACCGCGCGCGATGTGTCACTCGTCTTATTCTGCCCATCACACACTCTCCAAATGCACTACACTCCCACACATGTCGGGAGACTAGTCGCAAGCTTAGAGCTTGCCACGGCTGCGGCGGCGCTTCGCTGGTGAGAGACACCTGTGCAAAGAGAAAACCCGCATGTCGAAGTGGTCGTCGGCACCGGTTCTCGCCATTCAGCCTCTCCTGTGATAAATCACGCACTTCACTTACGGGACTAATGCGCCCGAAAACACGAAAAAATCAATCAATCAATCAATCAATCCTTTCTCCCAATCTTCTTCCCGCGAGCGTCCTGTCAATTATTGACCAACGCACCTGACTACCTCTGTTCGATGGCATTCATGCAATGGGCAAATATCCACGCCGGTCCTTCGGTTCTTCGAATGAAGCATCTCTACCATTCTCCATTACTCAATGCACAACCCAACAATATTCGTAATGGATATTCATTATCGACTTCCCGATTTTAGCTGCTTTTCTGTGAGCGTCGTTTGAGAGTACTGAGGTACTCAAAACGTCATCGAATGCGCTTGCGCGTTAATTTAGTGAATAGTGAATAGAGAAATGATATTGTACTCACATTATACCGTACTTCGCCATTTAACCTAGACGAAATTCGTTTTTTACTACTATTTTTGTGTCTTTCATTGTGTCTCATGCGATTTTTCTGTCTGTTTCAGGTGAAACGTCTTTCAATGTTATTTCTCCATCGCGGTCGTTGGCGAAGATCATATTTATTGTGGTAGGTGAAAATTGCCATTCTTTATTTCCAATATGTGTATGTCATTACTAACTTTGGCAAGTCTCTTTCCATCTTTCATTGTCAAAACCTTTGAAGACGATTTGGAAATAAAAGAAAATTATATTAATATAAATGCTTTGGTTTTCATATTTAATATTTACGAAAGTTCAGTAGATGTCTTTTCTAAGTGTGTAATTCTCGTCCAGTTGGAGTTCACAGAACTTTTTAATTTTATACTTGTACAACCTCAGGCAGCGAGTGTGCTTTCCTTCAAAGCGAGTTCTGGCATCCAGCTTGCGCTTACTATGTCGGTGTGTATGTCACAAATATACCCAAAATTTTAATGTTCGCTTTATCCAAATGAAATAATGGTAAAATATATTCATCAGACTATTTTAGTGAAAATCTGAGCATAAAATTTCAGAAAAATGCCGAAATTGCGACGACTTACTTGGGTGCGAATTCCTAAAAACACACCACAGCGAAAAACTACAATTTAGAATGTTGATTATTCTACGTTAACGTGGAGTGTATTTATAAAATATCTACCATTTTTTAAAAGTATTATAGAAGCATTTAAATCTCGTGCTTTGGAGGGTCTCTTTCTTTCTTTCTTGACCTCTTCGAAAAATTTCAGTTTTATCATCTCTCGCCGTGTGTGGACGTCCCCATGTCAGCTGAGACGTAATTCCAAATTCAGCTCCTTGATTACATCATCTTCTAAACCTACCTCGGTGTGCCTTGTAAGTCCATGTCGGTCTAAGCAGCTACGTTTGCGACTCGCCTGGCGGAGCTTGGGCAGTGGTAGAAAGCCAGAGAACTCTTACTCATACTATTAGATTACGCTAGACGCAGTAAACCGTAGGACACTGCATTATCTGCATTTTCTCGCAATAATTATCGGCACAGTATCATAATATCTCGCAACAGATCCGGTGACCGAGATTAAGGTAGTAGATTGTAAGGCAGTAGCGGGGCATGGTTGTACTTGTGTTTATCTTTACACCTCCTATTATAACCATATTATGTCGTCGTCACAGTTACGATACCGTTAAAAGTAATAGTAATTGCTAATGATCTAGATGTTGATGCGACATTAAAAAACGAAATATATCTAGCGTTCTTAGAGTTTCTTCCGAAAGCCTCGCCTCCGAGGTGCTCCATTACAGACTAGTGCGGACCAGCCAGACGAGATACGTACATCCAAGGAAACGCCAGGATTTTTTGTCCGAGTACACTTTCTCTCCTCACACGTCTTCTTTCCCTCTCCTCTCCTCTTTGCTTTGTAGGCAGCGCCTCTCTGTGAAACATTTCGCAAAAATGAGCTGAAAATATCGCGCCTGATCCTGGAGGCAACCCGTGTGCGCGTGGGTACCTTGGTCGGCGACCAAAGAACCGCATGTTTTGAGCACGTCGGTGACATGAATGTGGCAACGAAGACGCTTAGTCGCCTTAAAGAATCACACAAAATGAAATTCGAGACAGTTGACAAGTATGACCTATTTCTTTTGTGACTCATGGCGCACCCTCTTAACTTACAGTTTCCGCCATGCCGGGTCGTTCGGCAAAATTTCTCATCCACCCCAATGAGGCAATCATTCAGAGTAATCAATCATTCACGTGATCAGAGTTCAATAATGGATGTTCAGAAGAAAGTATTTCCAAACAAACTAAATAATTCTCGATTTATCTAAAGGCAATGGCTGCGTAAATATATTATAACCTTATTCTCCTTTAAAAGTAATACAGTTTATGAATTCATACAAATAAATATGTTCTTGAACTTGTTTAGTTCTGTTTTACGTTTCATCTTCACCTTCATTGAAAACATATCTATCACAAATTCTAACATAATAAAACATGAACTGAATATTTCTTCTTCTTTTTCTAAATACGCCAAGGACACGTTGCTTTACATGGATTCAGAAGAGCTGAGTATTATTTAACTGCGCAAAATGTCAATAAAACCACAGCGATTTCCTTTTCTCTGAGTTGAAGTTAAAGTCACACTTTAGAATTTAAAATCACACTTCAGAAGTTAAAATCTGTAGTTTAAAAGCAATTCAAAGGTTTTCATCATATCCAAAACGTAATCATATCCAAGAATGGGATCCTTATTTTTGTCTCTAATTCGAATCCTATCAAATGACATAGAACACATGGCTTTAATATGATACTCGGTCTCTAGCGTCTTCGACCATTCCTGTTGACCATTATGATACATTTTGATGGAATAGTGATGATGGTAATGATCCAGAGATTTCAATGATACGATGAAAGGCAGGGCAAGCGAAAGAACCTCGAGAATGCCTGCCGAAAACTCACATGACGATTTCCACATGGACCGCCATACAACTTTCACTTTAATAACAATTAACTTCCAATAAATTTTAAAAATCCATTTTGTCTTGGGAACATAGAGCCTGCGCCGCGACGCGTGAGGCGTGACGCCCGGCGCTCCCCTCCCTTCTCCCCCATCCCCCTCCCCCAGCCCCCTCCTCCCTCCGCCGCCGACCCGCACCTCCTTCGCCGGCGGCGCGCCGACAAATTGCGTTCATTTCCCGCAACCTAATGCACGCGGCTGCAATTATTCCGAGGGCGTGTTTCCATCTTTCCCGCGTTAACTCCCTACGCGCGCCGCATCGCACCCTCCTTCCCTTCCCGCTTTCACCCTTCGCGTCCCCACGCCCACTTTATCCGCCACCGCCACCGCCACCACCACCACTCCCATCGCCACCGCCGCTGCCGCCGCCACCCTTGCCACTCCCGCTGCCTCCACCCCCACAGCCTTCCTTTCTGCCGTCACGGCCTCCGCCCCTGCCCCCGCCCCTGCCCCCGCTGCCCCCGCCCCCGCCACTGCCACTGCCTCCGCCCCCGCCCCCAACAGCTGCCCCTTCTGCCATCACAGGCGCCGCCGTCCCCGCCCCCGCCGTAGCAGCCTTCGCCGCCGCCACCGCCATTGCCTCCGCCCCCGCCGCTACCGCCACCATCGCTGCCAGCGCCACCGCCGCCGCCGTGTCCCCGCGCGCCAGTACAAAAGCTCGCGGTCACCCCGCCCGTTTGCGCCGCGGCCGCTTCTGCCCCACTCGCCCCGCGCACATTCCTGTTCCTCGCTCCCCTTCGGAGGGCCGCGACCGCGCGTTTGTCCCTTCGCTGTACGGGTGCGCCCCCGACGTGGACGATTGTGGAGCCTTCTCGCGCACCGCACCGTTCTCTCTTCTCTTTCCGGGTTCGCCTCTTCGAGGCACCCAAAGCTCTTCACTCTAGGCTGCTCGCTTCCTCTGCTCTGCCATTCCCCTTACGCATTTCGTTGCAATCCACTGTGTATCAAGCCCTTCCCGTTCTTCATTCATCGTCACGCTTCCCCTTCACCCCTTTAGTTTTTCATGCTCACCGCCGTTTCTTGTCCGAATTTTTCCATATTCTTCCTTCTCTCTCCTGCTCATTTCTCTTTATATTTTTTTAACTGAATATTGGTATTTCTCACTCATTTCATATTCTTCTTTTCAATTTCCTCCAATTTCCTCAAACCCCTAATTTGTGTGTCCTTTTCAAATTGCGAATCCTTCATTTCTCTATTCCCACCCCTCCCCTCTCTGCGCATACTGCTTCCTCCACTCCTACTCCACCTCCGCAACCTCCTCTGACGCTTCCTTTTTTCACGCCCTCCCCTCCAGTGACGCCCCCGCCCCCTCTGACAGGCCGCTCCTGGCGCAGGCTCCTGGCGCACCTCCTCCGCCGCCGCCGCAGTTGCGCTCAGGCCCTTTCCACCGGCGTGATCCTCTGCGCTGCGCCTGATGCATTGCGCCGCCTGATATTAATTTATTCTGCTAAATTACGTTTCTATTTATACATCCCGCGCGCCGTTACGAGGCAACCGGCGCTTTGCCTCGCCCCGCCTTCCGGCGCCGCCCCGACGTCACAATGCGGCCTCGGCGTTTGCCCCGACCGCTTCAGACATTGCTTGATTGGTTGATTGATGTTTCCGGCACGTCATCTGCCCCGATAGTTAGTCCCGATAGTGTAGTGCATGTTTCATGATGCTCCACCGCTGGAAGGTGAGAGCTCGCGCAGATTTCCACCTCCAGGTATTTCCCCTAGTGGGGGGTCGCCCCAGTCGGAACCAGCTGTAAGCTCCCGACTGGTCTCCCGGCATGTGCGGTATTGTAGTGCATGTAAGCGTGTGTAGGTGCGGGGAACGGATAGAAGGGGAAGAATAGATCGCGCTCGACTCGTGCCCTGTTTATTAGGGCACTACTACAATATTAGCCTAGGATTAATCGGAGAAACCACGGAAAACTACCGATCGAAGTTGCCTGTTGCTACAGTTCTCCTGACAGCAGCTGCTTTCGCGCTAGCTGTACAGCTAGAGTCGAGTATCCGCCACCATGGGGACGTGGGTCTTTGAAACTCCCATTGAAACGACAGCAGCAAAGTTACTCTGAGCTCAACATAGCAGGTCGTTTCCCTCCGCCTCATCGACGTGGCCTATCCAAACAATTCCGTTTACAAGACTCACCTCACCAACCAACATAGACGCTTTGAAAATGCGTTCCATCTGTCTGGTGTCCCTCGCCTCGGCCACAGGCACGTTATGGCATAGTGTCTCAGCCCGACATGGGGACGGGTTTCCATACAACGACACACGAAAACATTAAGACTGTCTTCAATTCTGTGCCCTGCCTCCACAGAATGTCCAACACAATGACACCGCCCAACGCTTAACACAAATTCAAGGCCTAACGCAATAAAACGGTCTGACTCAATGACACGCTACACCGGAATGAAACGGCCCTACACAATCACCCGGTTCATCGCAGTGGCATGTTCTAACACAATAACACGTCTCGATTCACACGTCCAAACACATTGACACATACCAACACAAAGCTACGTTCCCATAAAATGACACTTTACAAAGAAATGACTCCCGGCTTAATTAAGCAGCGGGATATCGTACTGACAAGGGATAAGACAATTGAGAGAATTGTCAGAAAATAATACAAATTCTATTATTATTATTATTGTTATTGTTATTATTAAGACGGCCCCGTGGCGCAGACGGTTACGGCAGCCGTCGCGTCGTCTGCGCCGAGAGGCTGTAGGTGCGAGGCCTGCGTACACATGGTCGCATTTGTGATTGTCCCTTCGCCCCTCATCATCATCCTGTCATCTCATAAGTCACACTTCAACGCGTAACAACCTTGTGGTATTGAGGGAAACATCTGAAAAGCTGATCTCGGTAAAATTACACACGTTAATCGCGTAGCGTAGTCAGTAATGACCTATACGCCAATAATAATAATAATAATAATAATAATAATAATAATAATAATAATAATATTGTACTATTACACAACAAGGTCATTGCAATAGCATTTTAAAAACTTTAAAAAGACTACCTACTATTAAACAAATATGATTTGTTTTCACTTTTATTGATTAAGAAAATAGTTCTCCTCATCATTATTTGTGTTACGTTCGGAAACTTAATTCAAATTTCAATTATTGTTCTTTATTCTTTTATGAAGAAAGTGCAAGTGGATTTATTTTTGTGTTCTCCTTTCTGAAAATCACTGTATAAGCAATTATGAAATAATAAATACGTTATTAAATGAATAATAAATGTTGGTAGTAGAGCATTGCACCTGATCAGCACACAGTTCCGGGAGCCGAGTGCGTGACCTCTGGAAATGAACGTTTTCCAAGTGCACGAACTACACCGTGTCACTAAAGATATTACTATATTATTAACAATATTAATAACAATATTGCTAAAACAATATAAAAATTTTTAACATTTCGTTTAGAGTTCTAACTATTCCACTATACTCGTGCCTAATTTATTTTAACGTAGTAATTTATTCGGTTATCTAATTCCATGAAACGGAAATGTGGAAGAGCCTATTATAACCAATTTGGTAGTTACCAGTATATTACATTGCACTGCTAAATACAAATCGAGGAGAAAATCACTGTATAATACATAAATAGATAAACATTTGTTTTTATTAGTTTTGTTCTATACTAATTCACAATTAACACTTTCATAACTGATGCCACAGTTTTCGGAAACAAGTTTTGAAATTCACTGCATTATTTCTGAAACCGCATTTTGATATGCGCTGCAAAGAATTGAACGTTACAGTATATTTCATTTTCGCTATGATAATGGACGGATTAATGGATTAGAGGAATTTGGTAAATTCGAATGAGATCATACTGTCGACACTCCACATTCCATGAAGTACTATCAACGTTGGACTCGCATACTCGCATTGGTTTCCCATCTAGCAATGGAACTCTGCTTTTTTATAATGCCCTTCGGTTGTTGAATTACATACCTGTATCAAGTGCGAGAATGGCAGTATTGGTGCCAATGTTTGCAAATATTCAGTTTTCATTTCTCATAGATATGAAGAAACGTGCATCTATAACTAACATTCTTTCGTTTGATTCTAATATTAGATGATGTATTCTTTAGGTGAGTTATTGGAAAATATTATCCTATATCTATTGGTATTAAAAAAGTTATCTCCAGTGCTTGTATTTTGACGGTAAATTGACACTAGATATTTTAAACTTCTGTTTCTTCGTTATGAAAATCGGTAGTATATAACGAAAGGAAATGGATTTTATTCAATGTACTTGTAGCATACATTGATTTATATCGGTTACGTAATAAAATCTATAACTGTCCCAACAATTACTGACACAATAATTGAAAAAATGTTTAGCCATATGAAAATCACGAAGTGTAGCAAAATATGTTGATATTTGTTATGATCTTGGGGACCTGAAATTTGGTGTATAAGTGGGAAATATGTTAAATTTCGTATCTTAATGGTATAACTAGGCTCAACGTTTTGAAAAAAAATGTGACATTTTCGATCGTCGGTTTTTCTCTGCGCTGAGGGACCGCGATAATGATTAACTGAATGCACCCAATGGAATGACCGAAAGGGCGCTCCCCAAGAAAGCCTGGCTAGTGAATAATGGACGCCCCACCCCGTCCATGCCCCCCCTCCCAGGCACAGAAGGCCCTTGGTCAGGCGTGACAGTCAAACGACCAAAGCGTTTAGTTTTTTATACCCGCCTCACACACGACCAACGAAGTTTGGCGCGTCACCCTGCCAAGCCCTAACGAGCTCTCGCGGAGCGATTATGAGGTGAAGGGGCTTCGCGGGAAGAATGAGCGTACTTTCAGAGTCACCGCCAGGGGCGGTATTAGTACTAAAGTCACGGCGATAGCCGACTTTAAATTACTGTGAAAGTAGGGTAATATTGAATGCCTCCTTTGTTGGTCGTAAATATTTGATACCCGATTCCGGGCACGAAAAACATAGATCGATCTTGGGGGTGACAGGCCATAAAGGCGAGCGACGGGGGTCGAGGCGTGTGGGGCTGGGGTGGGGTGAAGTTGAGATGGAGTGGAGCGGGGTGAAGATCCCGGCTTCGGAGCCAGGCTGGTCAGACAACCGAGGCCTGACGCTGAAGGCCTCTCGCTTGTGCACACGTGCCCGATATTTGAGGGCTGTAATAGTGAATTCTGTTAACACAATTTTTCGTTCGAAAGGGAACGAAGGATCTCTCGTAAACCTGAGATGTACACTTTTCTACATGATTCGTTCCATAATACAAGACAAAGTTTGTTCCGTGCCTGAGCTATTTTTGATAGTTACATTCATTATTAGCTGAATGGGGTGTCATAGATTTCTTAAACTGTTCAAATACATTTTTTTAAAAGTTAGAATTGTCTACTATAAAGGCTCTATATAAAAAAAAACTTTTTGTGTTATTTAAGGTCGCATCAACATCTAAGTCATTAGCGAGCACTATTTAATTTAACGGTTTGGTGACTGTGAAGATGACATGATATGGTGATGATAAGGGATGAAAGGACGAACACAATACAACCATGCCCGTGGGGAAATCGAACCCGCGATCCTTCGGTCCGACATCGCTACGGCACCTCTACCTTAACGATCTCGGCCATCCTGACCCGCAGAAAGAAGCTTTGTGTGTGCAGTTGCCTGGTTCTTTCATTCTCGGACGTAGTACGTAAAAAGGATCTGTTAAGAATTACAATTGAATTAAAAAATGTGTGGTCGCAACTCTTCTCGTCTGATGCTCTTCCCGCTTCCTCTCAGAATACGGTGTTGGAGACCCTAATCCAAACGCCCCCAGAAGAGTTCTTCCTTTCAGTGTATTATCAGGTGGTTCTTCAAGAAAATTTGCGCATTTCCCAGCTCGTATTCTACAATATACCGTGCCATTCCGATCGATTTTTTTTAGAATATAATTTCGAAGATCAAATTAACGTACAAAAGGGAATTATTCTATTAGCCTGTCGTATACGCTAAACGTAACAAAATTATCCTTTTAAAGGATATCAGCACACGGGATTATAATGCTGACGATTTTTTTCTTTTTTCTACTTTGCATCGCATACTGTAAACAGCGGCGTTCGGGCAATGCAATCTCCACCACCCTGTGTCATTCATCGCTGGAGGTGAGTCGCGGTTGGCGTTACATCTAGCTGTCTCCACAGCAGCTTGCGGCATCGAGCTAGACGATGGGGCTGGGACACGATCGTTCGGCCACCACGAAATTGCAACGCGCAAAAACACACATTTTGAGGCGAAATATCTTAGAATCTTCTGGATGGATCAAAAAACGAATCATCAGTTCTCCACCAGAAGATCAAGATGCTTCGACTAGAAGAGGTGTCTCAGGGCTTCAACTGATATTATTGCAGTGCTACTGACCTGGAAGTCATAGGGTTCGAATTCCGAGGGTAGCAGGGTTTTAGACACTGGTTATACAGCTAGGTCGAATTCTGCGGCTATCGTGAGCAGAATTCTTGCGACCGTTTGCTCTAATTTGTAATTTTCCGTGGTTTCTCCAATCAACACCAGGTGAATGCCAGAGCAGTACCCTAACAACTGGCACCTCTCGAGATAAAACGTGCACAACAATTATGAGACAAATGACCTTAGCAGTTGACGCACCTGGATCACTAAACAATTAATTAATTAATCAAAAAGCAAGCCGCGTCTAATGACCTAGGGTCTAAATGTGAGTGACGGACGGACGCACGAATTCCCGGTCTGAGGCAGGTTACTTGAATAGAGATAGGGAATAAATTGTCCGCGCCCGACCATAGCCGTCATTAGTTACAGTGGCTGTGAAAATTGACAGTACGCTATTAAGAAAATACAAAATAGCGTAGAAAACTATTTATTGAAGAACTGTGAGGTACAAAATAAATATATGTATTAATGCAAACCTTCTTCATTCGTACATGATTTTTTTTGTGAAATAACTGAATAAATAATAAAATATAAAATTTCTCCTAATGTATAGGCAATTCAACACAAAAATTAATCTACACTGGCAATTTGTCTTCGAGAAAAAATTGAAAAATAATAAGTCCAAATTTTGTGGAAAGATCTTTGGCACAAATAATAACCTCCAGCCTTGCTGGCATTGATCTTGTAAATTCAGGTGCGGTTGTCTTCCATTCTTTAAAAAAGGACCTTCTTGAGCTCTTTTATATTCGAAACTTTATCCTTCTGCACATGTTTTCCAATTTACTCCAAACGTTTATAATAAGAGTGAGTTTGGGTGATTGTGGCAGCGATTCAACGCCCTTTGGTACATTATATAACAACCATAACTTCACAATATGCGCTGTATGGATGAACAAGTTATCTTGCTGAAAGTAGTATGTCAGCCCGAGTGCAAGATTAATTGCACTTTGACATTACTTTCTCAAATTAATAAATATCCAAATGTGTCAATTTTGGAATCAATAAAATGGAGTTTCCCGACACCTGACGCAGACACACAGCCCCGTACCATTACGGAGCTCCTGCCGTGCTGTACAGTCTCACGGAAATTTTAACCTTCCAATGCTGCGTTTACACCTACTGCTGCCCATCTGGTCCAATTATCTTAAATTTACTTTCATTGCTAAAAGTCACTGTTTGCTACTACTCCGAAGGGTGGTTTCTGTAATATTTCGCAAACTGCAGTATATTGTGCAGATTTGCCTTACTAATCCAAGGCTTCTTCTTCGCTACTGTCCCGTTGCAACCTACGTCACGTAGTACCTTTCCGACAGTTTCTGAAGATTCAGTTCTCCTTTTAATTGAAAACACCCACGAAGTCGTTTTAAACGACACTTTGGCGAGGAATCCTGCTGATGTTATTGACAATATTTCTTTTATCCCGTTCGTTAAGTATCGGATTTCGGCCTGAGCCTATTATTAATTAATCTGATTAATAAATTGATTGATTAGTGGTTCCGGACGCGTTCATCTGATAAGGTCGTTCGTCCCGGGGGGGGGGGGGTAGTGCATGTTCCGTCGGGGAATGTGGTGGTGGGGGTGGTGGTGGTGATCGTCCCCCGCTGGATGGCGAGATCCGAGGCCACGGAGATGTGCCCAGCCAGGTCCCTCCCACTCCAGCCCGGAGTAGCTCTTAGCTCCCGACTGGTCTCCTTGCGTGAGTGGTAGTGTAGAGTATGTACGTGTGTGTAAGTAAATGTGAGGTTAGGAGAAGAAAGGAAGTGAGGACCACTCGCGGCCGGTAGCCCGTTTGACAGGATTCTGCTTCGGCATTCGCCTTGTGCTGATCGGTGAAACCACGGACAACTACCAATCAGAGCATCAGACCCCTAGAATTGTCATCCAGCGTCGAAAATCCTAATGTCGACTCAAAACCTAGGATCTCCCGGTCAGAGGCACTGCAGTGACATCAGTTGATGCCCTGAGCCACCCAAGCAGGTCGAAATTGATGGAATCGATTAACTGCGAAGCTAAATTAATTTTCTTCTACGTGGTTTCTTCAAAAACGCCCAGAGTTTTCCTCTGTGGTTTATTACCTGAGAAATAGCGCTCACCGTTGCGAAAATTAAAGGTAATATTTAGACCAGCAAAACACAATCACTAATAACCTTAACATTAAATACTAAACTAACCTGATCAGAAAATAGCGAAATATCGCGTCGTAACGGCTCCAGGTATGATTTGTGACGTAGTATCTGTTGCAGAGAAGGAAAATTGTTCATGGTTCAAGTGCATTGACAGTGAAGCGCGTTTCACTTTTTCATTCAAAAAGCATCCAGCGGAATGCGTTGTGTTTATCTAGAAATTAAATTGGATGAACGTTGTTCCACGTAGAACAGGCTTGAGCGATGTGACGCAGGAAGAATAATAATGCTATTCTATGTTTTTCCTCCTATTTTGTGCAGTCGATGAATCACAAATATTCTCGTCCACGAAGATTACGTAAAGCTGCGTATTTTCTGCTTTATTGTCTCAGAGAATACACTCACTTACGAGAATGAATCCCTCTGAAGTAACTAGCGGGGTTTCCAGCCAGCAAATTTTATTGGTACTTCGGCATTGACTGAGGCACGCCTTGCTTAGAGAAAATCAAGAAGTGTATATACAAGTAGTTGAATTAATTTTTCACTACGTCTGAAAAAGGAAAATGATAGAAAATATATTTTTTGTTACAACAGACTTTCTCCAAAGAAACATGTTGAATGCATTCGGCTTTGTCATCCGTTGACATGTAGATTGCAAAGTGGCGTGAATTTGCTATAGAAACTAACTTTTCGGTGTAGTCTGAGCTTCCGAGAAACGATTTATGTAATGGAGGTATCATTGCTCGAAACGCCTGTTAGTCTTTTGAGAAATTTATTGAATTGAATTGAATTGGAAGTTGGAGCACGCCCAACGGCACATCGCCTATTTTGTGCCCTGCTATCACTAATGTACATAGATTCCATCTTTTGGCGGTGATCAACATAATGTATCACAGGTTTTGAAAAGTATATATCGAATTTATCTTTCTGCATCACGTTCCTAAAATAAAGCAGGATTCCTTTGGTTCGTAAAATTACGCTCGAATATCGCCAATTCATATAATTATCCACTTCGCCTTCAGCTTTCCAAGCAGCCCTCCGCTTACGCACGTAGGGCGCAATGCCACGCCTCAAGCGCACTGCGTGCCAGCGGCGAGCCACTCCGCGCTGTCGACGTCGGCACCTTCCGGCAGCCTTATCTACACCCAACGTGCGTAAAGATCGTATCTGCCGGCCCCGGACCCCTAAAGAAGCATTACCTTCCCCGTTGGCTTGGAAATCTCGACGCCGCCAACGCAAGGGTGCTTGCACACGAACGTACTTAATCCGACGAAATTGCGCTAATGACCAAAGCACCATAGTATAAAGAATGGAGGTAATAAGAGAAAATACCAGTCTTGACGTTAGCATTTCAAACAAGCCGCTAAAATGCCTGTCTAGATCTGTTTTGATTGAGTTAGTTCTTCGCAAAGAGGGAATGTCAGTAGTTGGTTGTAAGTTACAAATACTGTCAACAAGCGAAACCGAGTAGGGATATGTTATCCAGACATATATAACCAGAAAAATAGCCTCTAAATAGGGATATCAAACCACACCCGCACGAGCTACGTGCCGCCTGGGAAGCCCAGTGCTCCTGCGGGCACGGGCAACTTCCCCTGACTCCGCTCGCACTTCCCCTCCAAATCGAGAAAGTTCTTTACACTTGTAAGTCGTATCGCGGAATGTAAGAGGAAAGCGCGAAATGTCACGACGAATGGTTGCTTCATACGGAAACATGTTTGCTACATGCATTCTATCGAAGTGAGATTTGTATTATATTTATATACTTCAATATTTATACTTCAATACTTATACTTTCATTTCATTCTTTTTTATTTTGAAAGTCTGCCTTGTATAAACATGTTTGCCAAGGGTAAGGTATATTTTTGAATGCGGGATTCTCTCCTTGTTTTCATTTCGTGTTATGTTTTATTAAATAATTTTGTCATTTGTTGTATGTGTCAATAATGTGATATAATTTAACAAGTTTTTATTAGTTAATAACTCTCTCTTATGGCCGGACAACACTTTTAACAGACAAAACTCGTTGGCTGTTAAACAATCTAACCTGAATCTAGGACGTAAATGCTATTATTGCACTATTAATTAAAGACGATAAGAAATTGAAGATGCGGTAGGTTAAGAATGATACTTTTTACTCTCAATTGATCTTTTGAAATCTGATTGATATATTATTACAATTTAATGGATCATTTATTTCTTTTAGTGGAGGAAATAAAAATTAATATCGCTTTTGTGCAATAACTTTTTTTTGTAATATTATGGAAGGAAAGGAAGTTCTTCCACAAACA
>JAZDUA010001486.1:0-63985 GCA_038098605.1 Gryllus longicercus
GCGAATAGACAGCAAGATAGGCGAATAGACAGACAGATAGGCGAATAGACAGACAGATAGGCGAATAGACAGACAGATAGGCGAATAGACAGACCAGATAGGCCGAATAGACAGACAGATAGGCGAATAGACAGACAGATAGGCGAATAGACAGACAGATAGGCGAATAGACAGACAGACAGGCGAATAGACAGACAGACAGGCGAATAGACAGATAGGCGAAAGACAGACAGATAGGCGAATAGACAGATAGGCGAATAGACAGACAGATAGGCGAATAGACAGATAGGCGAATAGGACAGACAGATAGGCGAATAGACAGACAGATAGGCGAATAGACAGACAGATAGGCGAATAGACAGACAGATAGGCGAATAGACAGACAGATAGGCGAATAGACAGACAGATAGGCGAATAGACAGACAGATAGGCGAATAGACAGACAGATAGGCGAATAGACAGACAGACAGGCGAATAGACAGACAGACAGGCGAATAGACAGACAGACAGGCGAATAGACAGACAGACAGGCGAATAGACAGACAGACAGGCGAATAGACAGACAGATAGGCGAATAGACAGAGATATAGGCGAATAGACAGAGATATAGGCGAATAGACAGACAGATAGGCGAATAGACAGACAGATAGGCGAATAGACAGATAGGCGAATAGACAGACAGATAGGCGAATAGACAGATAGGCGAATAGACAGACAGATAGGCGAATAGACAGACAGATAGGCGAATAGACAGACAGATAGGCGAATAGACAGACAGATAGGCGAATAGACAGACAGATAGGCGAATAGACAGACAGATAGGCGAATAGACAGACAGATAGGCGAATAGACAGACAGATAGGCGAATAGACAGACAGATAGGCGAATAGACAGACAGACAGGCGAATAGACAGACAGACAGGCGAATAGACAGACAGACAGGCGAATAGACAGACAGATAGGCGAATAGACAGATAGGCGAATAGACAGACAGATAGGCGAATAGACAGATAGGCGAATAGACAGACAGATAGGCGAATAGACAGATAGGCGAATAGACAGACAGATAGGCGAATAGACAGACAGATAGGCGAATAGACAGACAGATAGGCGAATAGACAGACAGATAGGCGAATAGACAGACAGATAGGCGAATAGACAGACAGATAGGCGAATAGACAGACAGATAGGCGAATAGACAGACAGATAGGCGAATAGACAGACAGATAGGCGAATAGACAGACAGATAGGCGAATAGACAGACAGACAGGCGAATAGACAGACAGACAGGCGAATAGACAGACAGACAGGCGAATAGACAGACAGACAGGCGAATAGACAGACAGATAGGCGAATAGACAGAGATATAGGCGAATAGACAGAGATATAGGCGAATAGACAGACAGATAGTCGAATAGACTGACAGATAGGCGAATAGACTGACAGATAGGCGAATAGGCTGACAGATAGGCGAATAGACAGACAGATAGGCGAATAGACAGACAGATAGGCGAATAGACAGACAGATAGGCGAATAGACAGACAGATAGGCGAATAGACAGACAGATAGGCGAATAGACAGACAGATAGGCGAATAGACAGACAGATAGGCGAATAGACAGACAGATAGGCGAATAGACAGACAGATAGGCGAATAGACAGACAGACAGGCGAATAGACAGACAGACAGGCGAATAGACAGACAGACAGGCGAATAGACAGACAGATAGGCGAATAGACAGAGATATAGGCGAATAGACAGACAGATAGGCGAATAGACAGACAGATAGGCGAATAGACAGACAGATAGGCGAATAGACAGACAGATAGGCGAATAAACAGACAGATAGGCGAATAGACAGACAGATAGGCGAATAGACAGACAGATAGGCGAATAGACAGACAGATAGGCGAATAAACAGACAGATAGGCGAATAGACAGACAGATAGGCGAATAGACAGACAGATAGGCGAATAGACAGACAGATAGGCGAATAGACAGACAGATAGGCGAATAGGACAGACAGATAGGCGAATAGACAGACAGACAGGCGAATAGACAGACAGATAGGCGAATAGACAGACAGATAGGCGAATAGACAGACAGACAGGCGAATAGACAGACAGACAGGCGAATAGACAGACAGACAGGCGAATAGACAGACAGATAGGCGAATAGACAGACAGATAGGCGAATAGACAGACAAATAGATACATAGATTTGTGAGAGTGTCACGCATAACTCTGGGGTAATAAAATTAGAACTATTCTCACGACAACTGAAAATTCAGAGTAATTGTGGAAATATCTGTAGAATATTGATAATGCTGTTAAATTAATTTTTTATAAGGACACATCAGACTTCAATGCTAGATATAAAAAATAATATGGTTTGTATGTTAATGTTAAACACAAATTGACATTAATGTTAAATACAAATAGTGCAGGGAAAAGTTTATTTTTAAATTGAATAACTTGAAAATGAAACTTGTTTTTTTTCCCTAAACATAAATAGTAAACAAGTTTATTGAATCAATTAACATATTATCAATTTAGCAAAATTGTGTAATACTTTAAAATGATCCAAAATTTACCCTAAGAGTTTTCCCCTTCCCCTAGTAGGTAATTCATGGGCCGTTTATACTTTGGAATTGCTAGTGTTAAGGGTTAAGGTTCGTTGCACGAGGATCAACCTGCATTTTTCGGAAGCCACGAGACAGCTGATGGCGCCGGAAATCACCGCCCCACCCGACGCCTGCAATGCGCGCTTTGCAATGCCCCCCCCCCCCCCCCCCAGCAGTCAGACGTCAGAGGGCGCGGCGGCCGCCGAAACCAAATTTTGATATGAAAATTGTGGCGGCTCTCGCGGCTAAACCGGGTTAAAAACACATTACGTAAATGCGCCGGTGTTTGAAGTGGCTGCGTAACTGCCTTTGCGCGGTTTGTCATGTGCTTTCAGTGTAATGAACCACACGTCTGCCCCTAATTGCGCATCTATTTACAACCTTTAACGCACCAAACGCTCTATGCGCAACGTTTAAGCTGCGTTCATGCGAGCTTTGCTTAAGCTAACGCAATTATTTAGTTGTTATTACGTGCGTAACGTTTAATAATTCAATGATTACGAGTTGCAGGTTTAGCCTCGAGTTGGCAATTTATGCCGGAGTGTGTGCATCTGGCTCGCAAGTGCACCGGACACGAAGTGCTGACACACGTGCGCCGGGTGGCGGGAAAGGGCGGAGTTCACCTCCCGGCCGAAGCACGAGGGCCTCTCCAATGGGGCAGAGCAATTAAACCGGGCGGAGGGGGAAGGGAACAAGTCATTTCTTGCCACTTTTCAGGAGGATGGAAACATTACATAATGCTCACACATGTTATGTTATTGTTTCCAAATTTTCTCTATGAATTCACTACAATATCCTAAACATTACGTGACGTGATTACTTTCTTCACAGATCAATTTACCTTTCCTTGAAGAGCAACTTTCCAAAATAACAAAAAAATAGCATTTTGATTTTGTTCCCTTCCTCCTCATGCTGATTCAATTGCATCCATTTCAAATGTTAGACAGCGGTAAACACTACTTTTCATGCTTATATCTTTTGTTCTCGATTCTACCACCTTAAAAAGGTATTTTTTACTTTTACACCCTTACTTCTTGAGAAGAAAAAATATTGTAGTTGTGCTCTTGAAAAGCTGAGAATTTTAGGCAGAAAAACTCTTTTTGCCTACCCCTGGTAACGAAAAGAGGGATAAATATTACATATAGAAAATACCATTCTGTACATAGAAAATAACTTCCGCCTTCACATTGGGTATTTAAAATATGGGTCCTTGATCCGAAACTAAATTGACGACAATATATCTGTCCCTTTGTTTGTCTGTCAGTGGTCAAAGCTCACGCCTAAACATTCAGCCGATTTTCTACGAAATTGATATTCCACGGCCGATATAAACGGAGTCGGTGCCCGGACCTCGGCCTCGGTTTGAAACGATTTTTTTTTTTACTTGTTGGGGTCAGTTCACGTTAAGCATGAGCGCCATTTTCAAAATTTTCTAGTAAATGAGTCCAATTTTCTGATTAAAAATTGTCCTCGGATAGCCTAAGAAACGCTTAATAGAATATCATAGGTCTCATTTTCTTTCAACTCTACGCATTTTCGAAAATTACAAATTTAAATATAATGCGAGAGAATATGTGCAGTTGTATCACCACTAGTCCAACTATTTCTAATGCCATTCAATTTATGAAATTATTCGTTAAAATGTAGTTTTCGGAGTCTTGTGTATGATCATGTCCTCTATCTCTTGATCTCTTCCAGTTCGCCAACTTAAACATTGAATAAATGAACTGAGTAGGTAAAACCATACAATTTTACAACCGTACAATTTTACTATATTAAAAACGAAATCTAGAATACAATTTTTGAATATTAAAAACGAAATCTTTGTCTATATCTTTCCAATGAAGCAATTAATAATTGTCCAGTAAAAAAAAATCCAGATACTCCTCCCGAGAGAAACAAGCTCGTACGATTTTGCCACTACTGCCAACACTGAGAACTCTGGCAAAAAGCTCGCAGAGAATATGATTTTAAAAGCCAGCAATAAACAGGTGTCCATAACGATAATCAATCATGGTGGACATAATTCGAGCAACGGCGAAATTTTTCCGTAAAAATCCATCAGCATATTTTAAATAATTTTCATGAATAAGTAATTTAATTATCCTGCAATGTAGTTAAAACACATTTTTGTAATATGTTTTCATAAATTTGGGTGCGGTTTCATATTAGTTTAAAGCGATAATTTCATGTGGTCTACAAACTATATAATGATACATAATCTTTGTATTCAAAATAATTTCTTCTGATTACGATTCAATACAGTAAACATTGTAAAGAACTGCAAGGAATTATAATTACTAACGATATGCATTTAATACAGTTATTGTTATTTAAGTTATTGTTAAATTATGTGAAGCACTTTGGAATATCGATACTTTAAATAAAACAATACTCATGAAGGCGAACAAAGATAATTCACAAAATGCTATGATAATGTACATTGTCAAAACCATTCTACAATTTTATGTAAAAAATATAAAAAATGTGTGTGCGTATTTTGGGTTTTATTTTAGGGTCGATTAATTCGACCTTTGCCAGCTA
The DNA here is from genome assembly GCA_038098605.1 of Gryllus longicercus. Lineage (NCBI taxonomy): Eukaryota > Metazoa > Arthropoda > Insecta > Orthoptera > Gryllidae > Gryllus > Gryllus longicercus. The sequence goes on from JAZDUA010001486.1 coordinate 5,169, forward strand.
GCGGTATTCCAAAGCCTGGCGCTGTTTCTATTTCTTATTCACGTCTGAGGGAAGAAGATATCAGGCAAACATAACGTATTCCCATCACCATAGCTTATTTGGCCAGGCATTTTTTCGTCACACAGCAATAGAAACTAAGTCAATTCTTATCAGAAATCTACAGATTCATTTTTGCAGACTTCACTTACGAGACTAATGAACTTAGCAGTTGACGCCGCCCAAAATCACTAACCAATAGATGAAAAACAAATTTAATTTTCAAAACAAATGAGATAAACTTTAAACACGCACGTCCACGGTGAAACAGAGCATTTTCGAGGTTCATTTGGAAGCGCTTTATTCGGAGCGGAGGAAGCTGGAGCGCGCCCCGCGGGGCGCGCGCGCTGCGACACGGCGAGTGCTTGGGCGGGGACGGGGCGGGGGCGGGGCGGGGAGGGGAGATCCGTTCCAATGCGAACCGATTTCCGCTGAGCGGCAGCAACGCCTCCGCCGCCCCGTCGCCCATCGCCCATCGCCCCGGCGCGCGGGAGCCTGTTCGACTCAATGGGCGAGGAAGACGTCGCCCATCGGCGCACAATGCGCTCTAAACAACGCCCCGGCCCCTCGCCCCCCCCCCCCCCACTGTGCCTCGCGGGCAAACAAATGGCAAGTAATTCGATTGAAGAAATTGTCCTCGGCTCGCCCCGCCCGCGCGGGCGGTGGGGCGCTGGGGGTGAGAGGCGGGAGGTGAAGGGCGGGGAGCGAGCAACGTGGACGAGGGGGTGGGGACAATTGCGTGGAGTGAAGGCACAGAGCGAGCGCCGTAGGTGAGGTGGAAGGTGAGGGCTGAGGAAAGAAAGAGCTGGGCCAGGGACACGAGCGACGAGTGAAAGCGAGTTAGGACTAATTGACTGATTAGTGATTCCGGGCACGCCAACTCCTAAGGCCATTGGTCCCAAAAGTGTAGTGTATGTTTTGTGCTCGGGAGGGGGCGTTCTTCCTCCCATGGATGGCACCGCCCCAGCCGTGACAAGCACTACGATCCCGATCGGTCTTCCGGCATGTGTGGTAGTGCATGTTTGTGTAAGTGTGTGTAAGGGGTGAGGATAAGCAAGGAAGGGAAAGGGAAGAAATCTTGCGGTCCGTGGCCCGTTTCTTAGGGTACTGCTCCGGCATTCGCCTGGTGTTGATCGGAGAAACCACAAAAACTACCGATCAGAGCAGCCAGGCGCTCGAATTCTCCTCAGCGACTGAATTCGACCTAGCCGAACAGCTAGTGTCAAAAATCCTGCCACTCTCGGGAGTGGAGCCCTAGAGGCACTGCAGGGACGTCAGTTGATGCCCTGAGCCAACTCTCCCGGAAAGGTGAACGCGGTGAGCGCGTCAGTGACAGAAGGAGCGGAATCCAGTAAAGCAGAAACACATCTAGTCTCTGTGGTTAAGAACAAGGCGAGGATTAAAAAAACCTGACGAAGTGAAAAGATGGAATTTTACTTCAGATAATATATTCTACAGACGTTTAGATACTAAGCTTCTTGACAACAGAATTACGCATATTATTATTATTATTATTATTATTATTATTATTATTATTATTATTATTATTATTATTATTATTATTATATTAATTTAGATAATAATTTTATTTCGTTTTGCTTGCTGATTTGTCACTACAAATTTTCAAAATGGTAGTTAAGTATAACTTAGTTTTCATATTAACCAGTTGCCAACTAACATATCTTTTTATTTATTTACAATTTATTTGTTATTCTAGATAATTGGATGATTTATTTCTGCCTGTTGAGTTTTCTTGGAAAAAATCTAAATTCCAATAAAAACAATTAATGTCAAACAGTACAGATAATGAGTGAACTACAATTACAACGGTAATACAAAAAAGATAAAAAGAAAAAACAGAACAAAACAAGCGTACAATGTAACAAAACCCCTCTCTGACAAGTACATAAAGTACTTAGAGAGGGTTTGAAGTGTACTGAATAAAATAAAATAAATGTAATAAATATATTTAAATGTAAACCTGATAAGAACAGAATTTATAATGAAAGGTTAAATAGGATGTATAATGTATGTAAAGTAGTCAAACAAAATTGGTATTCTTTCTTTTTGTTTTTGTTTTTTTTTATGGTGATGGTTTTTGTACACTTCTTTTGGAAATAAAATTATTATTATTATTATTATTATTATTATTATTATTATTATTATTATTATTATTATTATTATTATTATTATTATTATTATTATTATTATTATTATTATTATTATTATTAATTAACCATGAGGTAATACGATGATAATGAGAGGTGAACCATCCCGGCATTCGCCTTATGACAGAGGAAAAACCCCGGTCAGATCGGCCGGCCCAGGGATCGAACGCGGATCTCCCGATCGCGAAGTAAACGCGCAACGCCCTGAGCCACTTCGGTCGGTAGAATTACGCTTAAAACATATTTAATACTTGCTACCCTCACCATCAAGCGACGCCAAATACTCGTATCGGCACGCGCCAAGGCAGAGGAAGAAGCACCGGCGGAGTGTCAGGGAGGCACAAAGCGGCCCGGCCGCGGGGGCGGAGCGGCGCTTCCTTCTCCGGATATTGTTTCTATTGCGAAGCAGAGTGTCTCCGCGCTGCACTCTGCGCAACGCCCCCTGCCCCGCCCCCACGCCCTCGCCGGTGCACGCCCACGCCCGAATATGTCTCCGCTCCAAACGACCTTTTAAAACCCGCGTTTGCGGACGCATCCCGCCAGCAAAGTACCTTCACTTCCCCACCTTCAAGGGAGAGGAGGAGATGGAGGGGGAGAAGGCGGAGGACGAGATGGCGGAGGAAGGCATGGAGGAGGTTGAGGTAGCGGAGGAAGAGGAAACGGAGGAGGAAGAGGAGGCGGCGGAGGACAAGCAGGCAGACAGGAGGGGGTGACTGAGGGATGTCCTAGGGTTTCACTCACGACGGTGGCAATATTTTCCACAGCAGCTTGTCAGCTGGGTCGAATTCAGCCTCTGTGTGTAGTAGAATTTTAGCGGCCAATTGCCCTAGTCGATAGTTTTCCAAGGTATCTCCGATCGGCACCAGGCGAATGCTTGAGTATAACCTAAACAACCGGGCCACGGACCTCGCCGAATCGTTCTTCTTCCTTGCCATATCCTCATATTTTCGCATACACACACACATACACACACGTACACACACACACACATACACACACGTACACACACACGTACACACACACACGTACACACACACACGTACACACACACACGTACACACACACACGTACACACACACACGTACACACACACACGTACACACACACACGTACACACACACACGTACACACACACGTACACACACACACGTACACACACACGTACACACACACACGTACACACACACACGTACACACACACGTACACACACACACACGTACACACACGCGTACACACACACACGTACACACACGCGTACACACACACGTACACACACGCGTACACACACACGTACACACACACGTACACACACGTACACACACACGTACACACACACACGTACACACACACGTACACACACACGTACACACACACACGTACACACACACGTACACACCCAGACACACACGTACACGCACTACACTACCACACATGCCGGGAGACCGGTCGGAAGCTGAGAGCTTGTCCCGGCTGCGGCGGTGCCCCGCTGGTGGGAGATAACTAGTTGAGGGAAAACCCCGCTAGCCAACGGAAGGTCGGCGCCGGATCTCGCCCTTTAGCAGGGGAAGATCACCATCACCTCCTGAGGGAAAACACACGTACTGGACTAATGAGATTAAAAGTTGACGCTCACAGTATCATTAACAATCATTCAAGGAGGAGGTGGAGGGAGAGGTAGCGGTGGAAGAGGCGGAGGAGCGAGCAGATTCAGCAGCGGGATGAGGGAGGCGGTACCATTAAAGGGAAAGGAACCTCAAAACTGTGGGAGGGTAGACGAGCTGCACGCCTAAAAAAGAGGAGCATATGCTCAGCTGTGTGGTTAACTGAAAAGCTCTTGAGATGTGTCTGCTTTAGCTAAGTGATATTGACCTTTCAGACGCGTTTCTGCAGCCCCGAAACACAAAGTAACTACTGCCAATGACATGAATTCTTGAGTGGGGTCGGAATGTCAAGTAAGATATTTTCTATCAATTATTTGAAAGGCTTTTCGGTCTTGTTGTAGCTGTATCAAAACTCGATAACCACAAGACGCAAGAAGATACTGATTAGGCAAGAGCCGGGGAGAGGGAATAGAAGTGGAGGAGTGGGATGGATGGGTGGTGAAGTGGAGAGAAGGGGAGGGAAGGGGCGAGGAAGAAAGGGAAGGGGAAGGAAGGAACGGTGGGAAGAGGAGGAAAGGGAAGGGAAGGGCAGGGAAGTGTAGTGAAGGAAGGGACGGAAGGCGGAGGGAGGGGGAGGGAGGAGAAGGAAAGGGGAGGGAAGAGGAGGAAAAGGGAGGGATTGGGAGAGAGCAGGGAAAGACGAGGGAAGGAGCGGTCTGCGTGAGGCGGCCGTGGCAAGGAGCGGCGGCGCCGCCTAGCAAGTGCCCGGATCCGTACTTAACGCGTCGCGCTCGGCGCTTGTCTGGCAGCCTCTCGGGCGACGGGCGCGAGGACTGGGCGTGGGACGTCTGGCGAAGCGGCGAAGCGGCGAAGCCAGTGAAGGCAGACACGCAGGCAGCGCGCGGCGGGATAGGCAAGCAAATGGCAAACCCTGGCGCTAAGGGAAACGAGAGGAGTACACCGACGCACATCGAAAGAACAAAATGTATAGATCAGAGAAAATGTGAGGAAGTACACGTAAAAGAATACAAGAAGCAATAAAAACTTAAGGTAACAAAATGAGAAAATAGAAGACAAATATTTAGAAGGGAATAAGAAACCAGACTACTGAAGGCAAAAAAATGTGAGAAGAGATATAGGAAAAGGCGCTCTGAAACACAGAATAGGGAAAGTGAGAAGACCTATTTCTAAGAGGCGTAGGAGATCCCACTACAATTTTCATTGAATGAGGGGAAATTTATATTAGTGAACATGGCACCGAAATTTGTTTCCACTTTTCATTACGCTCTTAGAACTAACAAACTTAGGTTTGAGAAAAAGGCATTATCTGAGCAGGTCCTCATTTTTTTTCTCTTTGAATACCTCCAACTTTTTAAAAATATGAGATTCCAGACTTGTCATAATAACATTCACACCTCACTAACGTTTTAATTTCATTTTTATTGATTATTTTGAACAAAAAAATACGAAAATGTTTTTCGCAAAAATGCGAAAAATTTATTCGCATGGCAATACACATTCTTCGGACATTAACATAAGTCAGGGTGCACTTGCTTATAATTAGGGGAAGATTTGAATAAAATGTCACTTTTTAATTTTCACTTTGAAACAATGCCGTTTAGTATAGAAATTCATTTTATGTTATAACAAAGCAAAATGACTTATTTTAATGTAATTTTTTTCCATTTTTGTCAGTTTTTACTAATAAGTAATTTTTTACATTTTTACGTCATTTTTGCTGCATTTTTTTGCTGATTTAGTCGATTTTAATATCATTTTAATGGCACTAGCTTCAAATATTTACGAGGTGAAACCAATGTTCACCACAGAATTTCTGAGTAGCCTATTAGATTTCTTCGCTCACATATTGTCCATGTCAGCCGTTGTGAGTACTATCTAATCTAAGGTTCTTGATACGCTTATCGGCGCCATTGTCAGTGCGGCCGATTTTGCAATAAATAAACTTAGAGATTTTCTTTTAAAGAACAGTTCATACCCAAAGACTGCCAGCGGAATGCACTTGAACAAAAGGAAGAATCCTTGCTTACATCAGAAACATATCGCACAGCTCATGTTGTTCACCTGAAGTGGGTTTGATGAAATTTTAACGTCGTATTTACTTTATTGGGGCATTTTGAAAGAGTTTTAACAACACTTTATACATCACTTTTAGCAATGCTTTAGGTCATCAAACTGATAATGTTCTCATAGGAAGAACTGCATTCACGTCGCCATATCAGAGATCAACCTTCCTCCCCTTCGACAGAATCGGGCCGCACGAAGCTTCTTTCAATTCAGTTCAGAGCATCGGCCCGAGAGAGAGCACAGAGTCTATACCCAGTTTGCCAGCATTCCGTTCCGCCGCCGCCCGCCCGCCGAAGCCGAGATTTGTTATCTGAGTCGCCTTCGCTCCGACTGCGAAGGCAGTAATTGATATCGAGCAACTGCAGAAAGGGCCGCGGATTTCCACGTTTCCGCTCCGCTTCCCATTGGAGACAGTCACGCCACGTCGGCGTTCAGCCCCCGCCCCCGCCCCCGCCCCAGGGCCAGGCCCAGGCCCAAGCCCGTCTCCGGCTCCGGCCTCACCCCGCCCCCGGCACGTAGCAATTTCTCAATTTCTGTATCGCAAGCACTTCCATCTCTTCCGGCCCCCCGCGCCGCCGCCGCCGCCGCCGCCGCCGCCTTCGGCCGCAATCCAGGTCATCAGGTCGTTAGGGGGCGGAATTCAATACTGCGGGGGCGGGATTCGAGCGTGCACTTTGATCCCCGACGCCATTTGCCGGAGCGAACAAGGCAGCGCGGCGGAGATGGAGGCTGCAAGAATTATTACGAAGGAAAGGGGCGGAATCACATAGAAGTAAAGATCAAATATAACGAAATTACGGTGTACATTCCAATTCAGTTTTATTTGCTTCATTTATTAACTTAGGATAATATTAAGGGCAGAGCGAGGGCAGAGCGAGAGCACAAGGAGAGCGGAACGAGAACAGAATGAGAGGAGATTGCGGGAAGAGAGCGGGGCAAAGGCATGGCGCGGGCGTGGTTGTGTCCAGACGAGATGGGGTCATGGTGGGGGTCGTGATGGGATATGGGGAATGTCGAGACAGCAGGGGGAGGGTGTGAATTCGGGGCAGCAGTGTGGTTGACGGGGGGATGCGACGGTGGTCGGGGAGGAAGGTGGATGGTCAGCCCATTAGGAGTCACCGTCCCTCCCTCACCCGCTCATGCGTAACACCAGTTCTTCACATATACAGTAGTGCTAGCCACAAACGCAGGGGCGTGGTCTTCGTGCAGCAAAATAGGCCCGTTTTCGAATCGTGCGCTGCCACTGTCGCCACTGGCACCTGCAAATGGGAGTCGCGAGAATGAAATAGACCAAAGTTGCCAACTGAAGGAGAAGTGGAGTCAGAGCCGAAATCCCTTTCGAGGGCATGCACACAAAAGCAGTGCAAGCATACGGAGAGGTGGTCCGGAAGGAGGGAGGGAGGGAGGAGGGGAGGGAGGGAGGGAGGGAGGGGAGGGAGGGAGGAGGGGAGGGAGGAGGGGAGGGAGGGAGGGAGGAGGGGAGGGAGGGAGGAGGGGAGGGAGGAGGGAGGGAGGAGGGGAGGGAGGGAGGGAGGAGGGGAGGAGGGAGGAGGAGGGAGGAGGGAGGGGAGGGAGGGAGGGAGGGAGGAGGGGAGGGAGGGAGGGAGGGAGGGAGGGGAGGAGGGAGGGAGGGGAGGAGGGGAGGGAGGGAGGAGGGGAGGGAGGAGGGGAGGGAGGGAGGGAGGGAGGAGGGGAGGGAGGGAGGGAGGAGGGGAGGGAGGGAGGGAGGGAGGAAAGGGGCGACAGTGGTCGCCAGTAACGAAAACCATTGGTTCTTAGCCGATGTTTCAGAGACCATCTACACACGTTAATTTTCTTTCGGATTGTAAAGAAAGACTTCCCTTTGTAGAAACCTGAAAGATAAAAATAAATTCTATGGATTGGCAGATAGAGCGTAATCATGAGCAAAAGAATTAGAGCAAAGGAATTTGAGCGAAGGAATTTGAGCAATGGAATTTGAAGAATGAAGAACATAAAAAAGATTGCTAAAAATCATGAAAATTTACAACATTCTGAAACAAAACTGTACATTAAAAATAATCAAGCCCGTGGTCACAATTCTCTCACATGACCCGCACCGGGTTTCTATTTGTTGTCTATTTGTTAACGTTGAATATTGTTTCAGAACGAAATAATCCGTTATATCATATATTATTATATAAAATATTATTGTACTAAAATGTTAAAACTGTATTGTCCAAAATAAGTTATCTAATATAATAATGAAGTGGAATTACAGTACTGATTATGATAAGCGGTTGGATATTGCTTTGAGTGATGTATGTACGTTCTATTATAGAATTCTTCTTATTGTTATTGAATGAAAACATTCAAATATAATTACTATTTAATAAACGTAATTATGGATTTTCCAAGCGAATCGTTCGCACTTTTATATCACTGGGACACTGTGGTCCGGCGCCAGGTCGGGCTCTTACTTCACTCCGCCGCAGGCCTCGGAGCAGGAGAGTAGGTTTCTGTGACGTCACAGAGCATTGAGTTGGCAAGCACTGATGTAGACAGATATAGGACTATATCAGAAACTTTTAGGAAAAAATAAGAAAATGCTACATTTCTGAAGAACTTTGATAAGATTACTTACTGAAACGAATCGAATCATCCGGAAAATCTACATAATTTAAACAAATTTATGCAATGTTTACAAACATTTAGAATGTTATTTACCAACACCCATTCGCAGAAAAAATTCAAGACAAGAACCAACAAATCGTTGCCAATGGATGAAGAAACACTATGATGAAGAGATGGAGATTTTTGGGAAGAAAATACCACTAACATAACTAAACAGACTCAGTAGTGCTTGTATCTGGAAATACCAATGCCAAAAGAATGTAATAATAATGCGTTTTCTCTTATTTTTCAACCAATATTGAGGGTTAGACAGTTCATACAGCACCAACTCCAAAGGTTCAAAGTCAATTGAAGGTTCTTGAGAGAAAAAGAATGTGTCATTTTCATACTTCGACATGCTCACTTTGTGGCAATGGACATGTAGTGATAAATTTCGTGTAACGGAATTTCACCCATGTGATGTTTGCCCAAGATTGTTTGGCATTATCATATGCACAGGTGAAATATCCTTGACTGCGTCAGAATGTCACCTACTGAACATCTATGTATTATTCGTCGAAATGTCACATGTGTAAATCAAATATTAAAAATGTTAAATTAGGTGTTGAGTAAAATTTACCAGTACATGACTATCGGAAAATTGTGATCATTTTTTATTGGCAAAATGAGATAATTTACTCCCTCTATAGGGCATTAAACGTTTAAATGAGTAAATTCGTTTAATGAAATTTATCAGTATATGACCATTAGCAAAATGTGATATTTTTTATCCCTCTACACGGTCTTTAAGTTTGTAACATTAAGTGGCACGTGTATGAATATAATCCGTAGACAACATCTACCTGGGAAAGATCTGTACTGTGCAAGAAGTTGCACGACATTACATTTCGGTAGGCGATTATTTTGCTTTCTTAAACACTCGATACACCAAATCTCGACATCACCAATTTACCGCACACCAAGAAGACGGGCGGCCCTTCTCCGCGTCAACCCCGCGAAACCCCGACGGCGCAATCCCTTTGGACGCGCACAGGTGGAGGGCACAGGGCACGCTCTCTCGCACGCTCAGCCACGCTCGGCCCACGCTCCACGGAGCCGCAGGCTCATTTCCTGGCCGCAATCTCGACAGCCCCGCACCACCGGGCCATGGCGGCCGCCCCGGCCACCGCCGCCTTCTCAATATCCTCTCTCGCAGAAGCAATTTTGTAAATACCAGGCGGAGCCAGCCAGCCTCGCCGGGGCGCCGGAATTATTAAACACACAACGAAAGCGGAGCCACTCTCAATATTTCAGTCGCAACAAATACGCTGGCGGCGGCGTTGTGTCGGCGCGGCGACGGGGGGGGGGAGGCGAGGGGGCGGAGGGGGGCGAGGGGGGCGGGGCGGACGCGCTAATAAAACATAGGCTTCCGTCGCGACCTGTCCTCATGAATTATTCCCTTTAATTCCGTCGCGCGCGTGCTCGAGGACGCGAAGCGCCTTCGGTCTAGGAGCGGTCGGGCTAGATCTCAATAAAGCACGCATCCGACGCCTCGCGCGCGCACACACGCGCGCACACGCACCCTCGCAGGCGCACACGCGTTTAGTGCAGCTCGCTGAAATGGCGACCGCCACGCAGCGCGGCGCTCAGCTATTCACAAAAGAATGAAAGTCCCCGCTCGCTGCTTCGCGAAGAGTTGGGCGGTCGGAGTGGAGACTGGCGCTGAGGGGCCACAACGAGCGGCGGCGGGTGGGGCAGCTTTCTTTTATTTTTGACGCGAAACTGTCCACGAGTCGGTACAGTGGTGCTGGACACTGTGTGGGCTACTACTATACACCGAACTTTTTCTACCAGGAGGCACAAGTTCTAAGGTATTCCCTTTTACCCTAACCCCCGACGACGACAAATTCGTATCCGGATCCCGCCGGTACACAGTTTGCCACCTCAGAACTACTAGATTTCCAGGCTAGTACCGGAGTCGAATTAATGCGCCACTCACATGCGCCGGGAAAAGTCTCTCTTCTTTGCCCAGAGTATAGGACCACAGCCACGAAGAAGCCGAGGGAATAATAAGGGGCTGCCCTCCACCTTGAAGCTATCGACGTGAGTGTCGCCGCGAAAATCGGAGTCCAGGTCCTCGCTAACCACTGACGACACAGTAATCTACAAGTATTCCATAAACCTCATTAGAATGAAAATCGAATAGCATTTAAATAAAATAGAAGGCTGGTCTATTAAGTGGAAAATAAAACTTTACCCTTAAGAAAAATTTACACCCTAAAAACATGCATCATGTTTGTGATTTCCGATATGTAATAAGTGTCCACTTTTCTAGTTCGTTTATATTTATTTTTCTAATACTTATAAGGCGTAACTCCAAACATGGAACCAAGTAAGGCAGGAAGAGAATACATCCCCTGCTGGGACACGCTCTAAGTTCTCGACTAGTCTCCCGCAATGTATGATAGTGTAATGCATGTAAGCAAGTGTAGGTAGTGAGGATATGACAAAGAAGGGTAAGGAAATTTCGGGCGCCGTTTGTGGCCCGTTTGTTAGGGTACTGCTCCGGCATTCGCCTGGTATAGATAAGAGAAACCGAAGAAAACTACTGATCAGAGCAGCTGGCCGCTAGAATTCTCCTCCAGACAGCGACTGAGTTCGACCTAGCTGACAAAACGAGTGTCGAAAATCCGGCCACCATCGCAACTCGAACCTAGGACCTCCTAATCAGAGTTCTAACTGGACGAGAGTGCAGCAAGACTCAAATGACTGAAATTGTATGATAATGAATTGAACAAACATTCCGTTGGCCGCTATGACTGCATCGCAGGCGTTTACCCGAAAAAATTAAAACGCGATCCTAAAACGCGCCCTCGCCAGTTTTTACCCACCTTCACTTGTTACGGATCGTTACGACATGGCAGGCTTTCTCGGCTTGAAGAGGCGCTGCCGTGAGCTTCCGTCGGGCGGCGCGAGGGGCGCTGCGGGCGCGGAGGCGAGCAAATTGGATTTACGCGCGAATCTTGTCGCCCAGGAGCCCTCGAGGTCTTAGCGCCGAGGGGGGAAGTCCATTAAATGAATATGGACCACTTTCGGGAGCGCTTGGCGTAAGAACCGGTTTTAGAGTGTGTACATTACCGCCAGGCGCCGAATTTCGACACCGAAATTTAATAGATGCAACAAAAATTGATTTGATTTATGCTTGTCATAAAACAGTAAAAACTAAACGTGGCATAAGGAGGAGAAATACAGCGCACCAAAAAAGTCTCTCCGCACTGAGCCGAGTCAGAGCCTCCTATTAAAAACTGTATTTATGTTAGTAGCAAGCAGATGACAGGGAAACGAGTGAAGGGGACAACACTTTCAATATCTGTTATGAGAGTGGGGAGTACGATATTTTGCTACAAGCTGCAGCTCTGCAGCTCGTGCTACCAATATAATTTCTGTTACCAGCACTCTCGGTCTGCACGATGTCACTGCGGAGAGACTATTCTTTTACGCTGTAGAATCTGCGCACGTTTTTGGGGTTCCAAAATTCCTTCCTATCCCATTCACTACACATAGTTGAATGGAAGTACCAAGACAGCAAGTTTAGCAACATTTGAAAAGTAGACATTTTCGCTCCTGAGTTATATAAAAATTATTGCCGAAGTAACTACATGTGTAGTTTTCCAGGATTGCAAACAAAATAACAACTACATTTTCAACTCTACTCCTATCGCAACAACAAAAGGAAAGCTCAACAAAATATGCTAATAGTAGGATCTCTGTAGGAGGGATAGAAATTTAATTTCAAATGCAAAGAGGTAAAATTGGAAAATTCTCAATTTTAATACAAATGTAAATAGCAAATAAATGCTACGATAATACAACTGTCGTAAACAGACTGGTATGTTTGATATTTCATTTTCACTTAGCAACTATGAATAATGATTAAATCGGTGTCTACGAAAAATAGCTTCTTCACATTTCTTATTCAATTTTTTCCTTCTCTGCCGTTTTTAACGTCTTTGACATTAACCCAAGATGATAGTACGGACAAAGGCTGGTGAGCTTCTTAGAGCTGAACGTTAGCTCTTCTCTTCAACCCCCAATGTTACTTACAGAAGACGTTATTTGACCTCAGTAGTTGAAAGGCGACCTTAAGTAAGTAAAAAAAGGTGGCCGTCGAAGTTTTCCGAGAAGTTGAAAAGTTTCCATGGTAATTTTACACTAGTCGGTAATTCCCTCGTTTTTTCTCTTATCAACCTAAAAATATATGTGTGCTGTTTACTGCCAAACTGTTCTTTACAAACATCAAACTTTTTTTAACTCCCATTGTCTTTCGATTTTGTACCATACTTAAATATCTGTAGTAAAAATACTAGTCCAGTTTAACGCCCAATCTCAACCTGGCGCCCGGGGCATACTCGTACTTCCGGTTTGACTCCCCTAGTTGCGTCTCTGACGCATAGTGAAGCAACATTTATGTCCAGAAGCGAACGAAAAAACCATCTCAGCATTGGCGCAATGGATGGAATAAATGTTTGTTTTTTTACTATAATACATTTTTATTTGCAAACTTTTTAATCGTCTGACAGTTTCAATGGTATGCGAAGGAACAGGGCATTTACAGTTCATGAATTCATTTTCTGTGGTAAAAAATACAAATTATTATAACTATTAATATAACATCACGACACAAATATTACAATTTTCGTGTATGATCATTTACATACCATCGATGCAAGAGCATTTAATGACCGAACCTATATCCAGAGGATTAAATCTGTAAAATATTCTTAAGTCTTGGGTATTGACTAGTAAGTTTAATGCTAGGTAATTTGGGTGATTTTCTAGGCGTTTGTTATATTTGTCAAAATTAAAAGAGACTTCTTGGCATATTGTGGGTACAATGAAGTCATTGGGGTGAAGTGAAGTCAGGGGCACTTAATTAATTGTAACAAACCCCGGGCTTTGGCAAACCTACCCGAAAACCAGATCGGGTGGACCGCAATTGCATGTGGCGACCGGGAGCCGAAAGGTAACCACGGCAATTTGTCTTCGGAAAGTATTTGAGTAATTTTTCGGTCACGCAGGGATTCGCAAACGATATCTACGGACTTGTTTCAAAGGCAAAATATGCATCGCCTCCGCAATATTTATGACTGTCCCTGGCAGCAAGAGAGCGATGGCGTAAACACGGGGAGGAGAGGGAGAAGGAGAGGGGGAGAGAGGGAAGGAAAGGGGGAGGAGAGTCATCTGCGCCTGTGGGATTCCCATCCTGGGGACTAATCTTGTGTGAGTTATTACCTCATTTCATTTATTGAAGATTTCTCTGCCATATTTCACGCTAGTCTCATTTCAATTTCCCTAGTGTTCAGATAGAAAGTAATAACGTAAGGAAAGAATACGTAAAAGTAACATACTACACATCATAAATTCTTTAGGTTGCAAAACAATATTAACGAAAGTAAAATTATTTAAATTAAGCTTTCAATTTACCAAAATATTATTTGCTTTCCATCTTAATTTTTTTAAAGTTACTACGAAAGTAATAGAGATTGATTGATGTGATTCCGAGAGCACCAACTGCTAACGTTAAGTTAAGGCTAATAGTTTCTGTCTTTCCTCGGGAGGTGGTGATGATCTTCCCCCGCTGCATGGCGAGATTCGGCGCCGACCAACCGCCGGCTGGCGGGGTTTCTTCCAACCAGCTATCTCTCACCAACGGAGAACCGTCTCAACGGGGGCGAGCTCTACACTCCCGACCGCTCTCCCGACATGAGTGGTAGTGTAGTGAATGTTAGTGTAAGTGTCTGAAATTAAGGGGAGAGAATAGGACACGGAAGAGAAAAGAAATATCTCGCGCGGTCCGTGGCCGATTTGTTAGAGTACGGCTCCGGCATTGGCTTAGTGTTGATCGGAAAAAACACCGATCAGAGCAGCCGGCTTCTGCAGTTCTCCTCCAGACAGCGACTGAATTCGACTTTATTGTGTCAAAAGTATGTCTAAATCAAAATGAAAAATTACCCAGCTTGCCAGTCCTAAACGCTCATACGGGATTAGTGCGTTCTGTTCCCAGCTACGCCGTCAAGTCAACTGCAAAACTCATTAGCTTTACCTTTCTTACAAATACCTTGGCGGGCAACCTCTGCGACCGTCCTAATTACAGTTATAAAATTGTCAGAGTTTCGCAAGTGACAGGCGCGCAAAGCAGGCCGCAGTGATATACGGAAGTCCCCGGGCGCAGCGAACTCCGCTAATAGGAATCCGCAGTGAGAAAGTGGCAATAAACAACCCAATTTTAATAAAAGCTGCCGCAGCCGACGCAACTTCTGTTTTAAGCTCAACTTTGCGGCGCGGCTTATTGCGAGCCGCGTCGCCGCGCGCGCCATCTGTCGACACCTGCGCGACCTCGCGAGGCGTCGCCCGCTGCTCAGGCCGCGATTTGCGCGGCCGCCTCCACCCCGCCTCCCTCCCTCCCCTTCTACTCTTCCACCCCCTCTCCTCCTCTATTTTCCTCTTCCTCCCCCTCCTACGTAGGCCTCCCACGTCCAGACAAGCATAACATTTCCTGCACCTATATCAGAGTTCCGAGCAACTGCAGTAGAACCGCAGTGTTCCGAACTAATTGGGAGTGTGGTCTGATCAAATTCAAAAAAGTTCGGATTATCCGAAAAAAAATGTACCGTACTGATACAAATATATCTTCAGAATTATCAGACACAATGAACAAAGGAGAACAGTACGTACATAACCGATCGCATGTGGTAGTAGTTGCTACATTAATTACGAGCTGAAGCACAGGTTTCGTTGCTGTAGTTAACGGGTATTCTACATACAGTATAGAGAAAAAATGGGTTGACTTAATACAAAGCAGATGATACTGTGACGTAGTGAAAAGAGAATAAATTCACATAAACAAAATAAAAATAGTATATTGAAATGTTACAGACTAGATACAATAAATTGCATAAATAAAACACTCCGGCAACCTTTTCTTCCCAACACCCTGCTTTACCGCAGAAAAACAAGCTACGCGTGATGCGAGCCTCCGGACAATTACCGTCCCGTGACAATTTACCGTCACATGGCCTGATGCCAAAATTAAAACCGGTCGCCGTCTGGCGAACCACGTGCACGAAGCACCCGAGATCGTCTGGCCCTTACTCTCCGGACATCTCGCCCCCACTCTTACACTCCCTGTACCTACACGTACTAGGCCCTCCGAAGTAAACTGAATGAGAACGCGGGCGCAGCAGGCGCCGCGTTAAATAGCTGATGGCTACACCCCCCACCTCACAAGTTCCCTAGATAGGCTCGCCCGCTGTCATAGCGAGGGCTCGTTTGCCATGGTCTTAGGGGGAGAGATACGCCCCCACCACACAAGATTCCAGGTAGGCTCGCCGGCTGTCTTCCTAGGAGTTTACAGCCTAGGGTTATTTTTGGCTCTGCCACGCTGCCTGCGCGTCAACTGCCAGAGCCAAATCCCGGATGTACAGGCTCAACCCCTTCCTCCCCCGCAGAGCACTTTCACCGACCTAACGGCTCTGGGCATGGTATTAACGACGCCACAATACACTGTACAGTACAACGCCCGGTGTAACGTAGTTACCATTGCAATAATGGTTTCCTTTCCACAACTTGTGTTTCAATAACTAGTCGTTCAGTTCTTCTGTAATTATAAAATCCTTTCCTTACAATTCAAATAAGCATTTTATTTTTGTTCATTTTTTCCTTCACCCCGAATTTTGTTCGGAATTTCCGAAATTCCGTATTTGAGGGGTTCTACTATAAATCTAAAAGCATCAAAGGAAATTTCAAATACCGGAGAATTAACATACGTTGTGTATCTTTCTCCGATACGAAGTAATGTTAAAATTAAAATAACATGAAAGGACGGTAATGATTTTCAATGTTTTCTTGAATATAGGCCTAAATGCCTACATATCACGCATTACATACGTCAGATTCTAAATAACATAACTTCAGGCGACACATGTTTGCTACCAAAGATAACAGCAACTGGAACTTACGAGAAGTATTGATATTGGAAATCTAAAAAAAAATGGTAATAATCTTTACACTGGAAAGGTAATATTGCAATGTCACACAATGTCAAGGACCCCAAAAAAATGGAATCTGAGTACATGTGTTAAAGAAAGTAACTGACTGCTTATAGGAACAATATTTTTACATTTTTCTTTATGAGGTCCGGAAAATAATAGTTTTCCTAACGGAAAATTGCCTTTTTGAAGCAGCATTACAATACTTTCGGTACACTACGTACGGAATACGGCCAGACCGACCCAGCAAAGCTGATTTTAAGAAAGTTTTCAAATGACGTACATTTTGTGGATTCTATCTCGTGTACTAGGACACGTCAATCTCCCTAGCTTGAGAACAGTACAATGTTCCACAGAAAAAAGTTGTGATGTGCAAAATTCGTAGCTGTGTGTACATGACGGATCTGCCCCCAAGCAAATTACGCATACACTAATATTTTGTTTGTATGTTTTTACTAAAAGAGAAGAAGACCCCTGGTAGCTCAATATTTGGGATGCATAGTTTCTTTAGATGAATCACACATCAATAATGCTTTAGGCTACATGATGGGTCGCAAAACTGTCGAACAGGCAGACTAGAGCTCCAAATCGAAGAATTTAAGTGACGTAGAGCAGCCTTTATTTTACTAACACATTATAATACAGGAAAATTCGCGGAAAAAATAAAAAATAAAAAAAATACAAAAGCACGTTCAAATTATATTTCACAATCAGAATAGTATCACGTCCCTTCGAACTTCGAAAGGATATTTTAATTCTTTCTCGCACTATCATTGAAAGAAGTCAAAGTATTGTAATCGTGCCCTGAAAAACACGAAAGGCCGGAAAAAGGTCCCTGGTAACGTAATTGGCTAAATTCTGTTCCTGTATACAGCTCATTACTTTCTCCAACACGTGGTGTAGCCTGAACCCATTTAGTGCGTCCTTGACAAGCAAAAATCGATTGACGACAAATTCCGTCTATCCGTCTGTGGCCAACCTTAAACCATTCAGCCGATTTTCTCCGATCGATCTGAACGAACTCGAGGCATGGTGAGTTTCAAACGGATTTTTTTGAGCGTACGTTACTTGAAGTCTCAAAGACCTTTTTCAAAATTTTCTCAAAAACCGCTCCATTTTTAAATTTAACTTTATCTTTGATAGCGCGAAGGACTCACGAGAATGGTACAGGTCTCATGTTCGTTGACCTCATCAAGAATTCTGAACTCACTGCAGTCGTAAGAGATCCCAACGTCACAATGCAGGTTCTTTCTCCTCAACTGGATTAGGGAGTATCTCCTTTGAACGAATATTTTATTTTGTAAAGATTGAAGAAAAGAATAATGTCCTTTTTCGAAGGAACTCATTGTTTAAGACCACAAACTCAACCTCGTTTTTATGTTCTTGTGTACGTATGTATATACGGAGTAATAACGTAGAAGAGGGAAAGTGATGTAATGCTACGGAACATCTATTTCGAGATTTTGACGAAATACACGTTTTGGGGTCCCCTGATATCGAGAAAGTGTTTTTTTTCAAAACGTTCGTCCGGTGTCAGTGAACACCGCTAGCGCCTAAACCATGTGTAGGATTTTTTTCAAAATTGAAGAAACCCGTGTCGATCTAGCTCGAGTTGAATCTTTGCGATTTTGAAGAAAAAAATTCCAGCCCCAAATTTTTTTTAATTTCTTGCAAGAATAGAGTAAAATATACTTATAAAGTTGGGATAGGTTAGATTTTCAGGTTTAACTGAAGTTTCGTTAATTCCAAAATTTAAAATTTTTGGCAAGTCTTCTTACAACTACAAAATTTAAGGAAGAGATTTTTTCAAATAAAATTTGTTCCCCATAGTGAGTTCTCTCATTAAGGTCATGTACATTAATATAATTAGTAGTTTTTGCGCAATATTGCGAGCAATATGTGCAATTATTTAAAAAAAAGAAAAACAAGATTCTGTCAAAAATGGCTCGAATTGTTTCATTCACATTTAGTAGATATAGTTCTAAATGCACAGATGACATGTAAGATGACAAACACCATATTGCTACGTTCTTTACTTTTTTTCAAAAATTGCAAAAATGCAATTTTTTTGACTCGTCTCTCACGTCATTAATATTTACATTAGCGGTAATTTCTTTACGTTAATGTATTTATGAGCACATGTGCTTCAAGCCTGTACCATTCTGTAGCATCACTAGCTAAGGGTTGTTGTATTATATGTTATTAAAAAGAGGGAAAGTATTATCAGTCTAACAGGAATCAATTTATCGCAGAAAAGATTATTTACATTCTCAACTATATTTACATTTTTAGGTCATAATTAGACTTACCTCGTGAGTAATCTTAAAATTGATGTTTTATGAAGATAGTACACAAGATAAAACGTGACTACTGACATAGAATAGAAATGTAACTGAACACATACTTTACACATTATTCGTCTACCTGAACATTATTCTAATAAAGTAGGACGAAATATAATCTACAAGTTTATTGGCATATTCATTTCAGTCGCACTCGTCTCGCAGACTGTCATTATGAAATTTACATTCCACTCGCTATGATTTATGGAATTTCAGCAGCGATAGGGCACATTCAATCTAGAGGGTAGAGTGATTATTTCTTTGCACAGCGCTATCGAAATGATGGAATTTGAAATAGCCATGTTTATGATAAGAATTACGAGGATGTGACTCATTCAACCCCGTCCGTTCTCTGGTGGTGTATTGCAGCCGCCACCCACGCGGAACGGATCACTTTGCGTTATGGACGTCGGAAGAGCTAGCGAGCGCCGGGCGGCATCCATCTCCGAAACTTTGACGTCTGCGAATGAACGAGCCATCCGCGCAGCGGGCCGCCTTCCCGGGCAGCGACAAATGGAAGGCACGCGCGCGCCCGCGCGGCGCCCATCCGTCGAAGCGGTTGACGCACGCGCCGCGCGCGTTGGGGCACCGCCTCAAACAGCGGGCCAAACGTCCAACGGAACGAAGCGACCGTTGCTTCATTGTTGGTGATTCCGGGCACGTCTACCACTACGATCATTAGTTCCGTAAGTGCTGTGCATGTGTTTTGCTAAGGAGGTGGCGGTAGCCTTCCTCTGCCACATGGTGGAATCTGGCGCCAACCTACCGTCGGCTAGCGGGGTCTTCCCGAACTAAGTATCTCCCACCAGCGGGGCACGGTCCCAGATGGGAAAAGCTTTAAGTTCCAAACCGGTCTAACGGCATGAGTGGTAGTGTAGTGCTTCTTAGTGTGAGTGAGGGTAATGGGTGAGGATAGGACAAGGTAGAGGTAAGAAGATCGCGCGCGGTACGTGGCCCGTTTGTTAGGGTAATGCTCCACCATGCTCTTGGAGTTGATGGGAGAAACCATAGAAAACTGCCGATGAGAGCAGGCGGCCGCTAGAATTCTTCTTCAGCTAGTGTCGACAATCCTGCCACCGTCGGGACTCGAACCTAGCTGTGACATGTGCCCTGAGCCATATCCTCCTTCCATTTAGACAATTTTAAGTATGCGGTAGGGTAGAGTGGTTCCCAGAGTGTCTAAATCCGCGGTTTGAAAAGGTCCGAGGCATTACAGTGACGTCCTGCATCATCGTAAATGTGGCCGTTGAGCGAGCAGCTGTTTTCAGATTTGAGCAACTTTCATTATTCATAATGGACGAAAATCGTGATGGCGAGTACAATGCTTATATGTATTACAAATATTTTGAACAAAGCATGTTAAAATTATTAAATTAACAATTAATGTTTAAGCAAAATGTTACAATTAATTTGCTCTTGTTTTGGTGGAAAACAGTTATCAATTCCAAAACAAAATTTGTAAAAATCTCATTTTCTTCTATTTAGATAATGAAATGGGTAAAAACCTGTTATTAACTGCTATTCTGCATTTAGTGCAGAAACATTTTTAAACGTTTTCCAATGTTTAATTCGCAATATTGGATCCTCCATTTTGTTTTCGCTTTTTCCAATGTTAACATTGGAATCGTAATCAGCGCACCCATTAAACTGTGTTTACAAATTTGTAGGAAAATTGAAACAATTGTATACGTTTTTTAATTTTTTTAATCCGTTGTATTGAATCCACCATTTTGTTTGTTTTTTGTAATTTTGACATTAGAATCATCAAGCGTGCCCCAAACTCATTATATACAAAGTTTCATTCAACTTAGATAGCGTTTTCATGTTTTGGCCCGCTTTTTAAGACCTTGCCCCAATGTGCAGCGAGGGCTCAAGGATCGTCTGCTCGCACATTTCAGATCGCATAGCATTCACCCCCACACATTAATGGAATAAATTACTGCAGTGTATATGGAAATTACTCAGGTGCGTGAAGGTAATCAATTTTCACGGATATTTGTAACGAAATGTATCTGATTCACGCTGTTGCATTAATGGAACCATTCTCTTTCCAAAGAGCGCAGGCAACTCTCGAGAATGATATATTACACAAAATATTGAGCATATTCAATTCTTATCTCTGAAAAAAACTTTCAGCTTATCAAAATAGTTACAATAATAAACTATTGTTCTTTTATATTTGCTAACGAAAAATACCGCCTACGTTTGTTAATAATTTTATTTGCCAAGTGTTCAAACTTTCCGTGTTTTAGTAAAATTGAAGGTCGTATCTCTGTTAAAACGTAACAATTTCATGCCCATGAGTTTTCACAGTCAGCATTTCACAAAAGCAGATTATTTCAAAAAATAATCTTCTAATCCTAGGACTTCGGTCTAGTTTGAAATATGCACAGAATGAATATTCCAGAGTTGTTTCATACGACTATCTTTTATCAATAGAAAAACATTAAAATGAAAGAAGAAATCTATTCATACTCATATTTTAGAATAATATTATAAATCTAGGCGCGGTTTCACGAGGAGGAAATGAGGGAAATTTCCCCCACTACAATATTTCTGTAACTTTTAATTTTAACTTGTCACGAAAGTACAAGCAAAAATATTTTTAGATAATCATTAAAACGAATAAAATTGTATCGGAATATGAGCCGAGTGCAGCCTACGATATTCTACAGAATCTGGAATTACATATTCGACCAAAATATGTTTAATTTCTCCTCCCAAAATGTGTCTCTTGATCCGCTCCTGATTAACTAATGAAATGTTGATTTTAAAAATTTTGTTTTCCAGATACTTTAAGAGACGATACTTAGAAGAACCGATATGTTTCAATTGTTCACAGAAATATATATACAGCCAAGACAATGCCAAGTATAAATGAATTTCATATGGGTTTTATTTTTCCTTAAAATATTATATTTTCGTATAGCCTTCAAACATTTTACTTTACAAAATAACTACTCAAAATTTTCACACAATAGTATTATTTCTTATTAATACTATAACCAATATAATTGAAATATTATTGCCCTTTAAAATATAATACAACTGCTCGTGTTTCTTTGGAGAAGAATAATTGTTTTCACGTTTTCGGAACGTAAGTGTATTGATGGAAAAAACTCTCGATTTCTCAACAACACAATAATGTACTTTTAGAATTTTCAGAAAGGAAATTCGCAAATAAAATTTTTCACATCATGGGGTACCTCAACTGACTTTGCTTCTGAACCCACTTCCAGAAAGGAAATTTCGGTCTTCGGTGAGAGTTTCGGAAGACAAAAATTAAATATTTTGGTGAGATCGCAAAGTAAAAGGAAATTCCCTGAAAACTTCTTTAAAATTCCGCAAGTTTATGTAACTCGCTTTTATCATAACACTGAAATACCAAAGAAGCAACTTTTGAAGCAAATTAAAGATAGTCGTCAGGGAAGGATGAAATCTGCCACGCGGTAATCTGTTCTGCTCTGGCAGGCGTCAACACTGCCAGTTCTTCCGCTCGTATACATTCAACCAGACTTCTCAAACCCCTCAAAATAATAATTAGTGTTCTGCGACTAGAGAAAGTTTATTTTAAAGGTATTCTTAGAGAGATCGCGACGACTCCATCTGGCGAAACCTTCAAGTACCTCACTGGCAGATGTGTCGTCGTGTTCTCCTCCGGAGCGGCGTCCGAAGGCTGTGCGGGTGGAGGAGCGGCGGGCGCGGGGCGTGTGTGCACTCTGTCCGCGCGGTGCGTCGAGGTAGCGAAGTGAGCGAGTCAGTAGGAAGCAAAGGGGAGGGGCGTTGATAAATATTTGCTCTCTGCCTCGCACTCCGTATTCCAGGAGGCTCCGGCACGGAACGTGCACCATCCGCACGGTCGCCGGAAGGCTACAGGTGGAAATCTCGAGAGAGCTGTAAGCCTCATAGCACGTTGCAATTGCAGAAGAAGCTAGTGTAGCTAAAATAGCACGCACTTTGTCGCCTGTAGTTTTACACAAAATTACGCGATAAGTTCTACACTTTTCGAAAAATTCTACATGATCTTATTTCAAAATCTATCTTTAAGGAACAGAGTCCATGTAGGCAAAACTCTCTATCTTTAATATTTTAGTTGTAGGAACACGCCGAAAACATTTTCAACTTTTTCAATTTTCGAAAAAACAGGAATTTTATACGACATGAAACCTACACCATTCTCTTGAACGTCTATTACTCTAATCAAGGACAAAGTTTAATAACAAACGATGGAACAATTTTTTTGAGAATGTCCCAGGTTTCATCCAAAGCCCCCCCCCCCCCCCCAGCATTAAAATATCGGTTTCAAATTGAAGGGGTAGCGACACCCGCCAGATCAATCGGGGAATATCAATTTTGGAGAAAATCAGGCTGATCCGGTTAGCCACTGACCACTATTCAGTTTTTCGGCATCAAGGACCCACAAATATAGATTCTGACTACCCCACGTGCTAGAGTATTTCTCCCCCCCTAAATTTATCAATTAGATTTATCTCATTTTTCGTGACCAGGGCCTTGTAATAAGAGCTTTTCTGCCAAAGTTTTGCAGTTTTTTCTCGCAGCATTACGTAATTTTCTCTCTACCGCGTATGCAGTAGCGAGAAAGTAAAATTCACGAAATTTTCTTCTTCCAAAGACAGTTTCTTGCAATTGTTACTTGTAGAATGTTACGTAATATACCCTTCTCTAACAAGCTACATATTCTCATGTGCATATTATATTTAATTTATATTTGCATCTCAACGTAACTCGTTAACAATTTAACTTGGTAACACAGACAAACACAATGGTTTGAAAACAAAACTTAACTCGGAGAATGAACGAAAAATTTACGATTATGCTTTAAATCACACTAAAGCGATTTTTTAAACCGCAAAACTAGTTTCAAAATGACTGAAGTATAACTCTCACGTAATTGGCGACTTATCTCACCCAGAAGTAGATTGAATCATTCGTAGCAACGGCTCTGACACCTTGATTTTGTGAGTTCGGTCTGCAATTGTTTCCTTCAAATAATATTAGTTTTGAACAGATCAAGACTGCCTAAATTTATTACTAGGCAAGTCAAATACTTTTCCTTCAATAGTAATATTAACATTCAGGATTCTAACTTAACGTTTTAATTAATATTAACATGAGGTGCTGAATGCAACGCGATAGTATGCATTTTGAGAATGTAGCTGTTATTATTTTTGACAGGAAAAACATGATGACAGCCTAATAGTATGTTATGTCCACATGTCGTACACACTTATCTTGCATCTTTTCGTTCTACGGTTCTATGGTGTTGTATATGATGGTACATGACAAATTAATTAGTCATATAACCTGCATTTTACAACTAAATAAAATGCCAGAAAGAAAGAAAACATACTGGCGAATGAAGGAATTTAAAACCAACTCAATGTTAAACTAGGCTCATAGGTACTCGTTGACTTAATGATTATGAAAAACAAACATTGAGGAAATGTTAAATAACAGTCATCGTTATTTTGTTTAGTACTGAATTGCGCAAATGAATGGAAATACGATGATGACTAAAGTAATATCTGTTTATGCTGGCTCATAATAAAATTGATTAATGTCCCAGTGTACGATCAGATAATTAGTTAAGAACGTATTATTATCTTCATCAATAAAAAAAACAGGTTTTCTTCTAAATTTATGTTAAAAATTTAAAAAAGGAATCGTTAGTTCATAGTGTAAGGGCAAATTCATAATGTATTTTTAAGCAAATGGCAAGTTTTCCGACCTTCCATGATAAACCAAATCTCCAAAAAAGCCGCACAAAGGAGAGAGGCCATCAGACCCTGTCCAATTTATTCGGCTCGCTCGCACTTATCTGGTTCATTAAGACCTGCTCCGTCACTCAAAATTGAGCTTCGCCTGTTTCGAGCGATAGGAAGGCTGGACGTCCCCCGTGACGTCACGATAACGCTGCGCCCAGCGGCGGCCCATTATCAGCGGACGGCGGGCGAGATATCAGCCCGGCGCGCCCCGCCCCGCCCAGCGACGCGCTGCCCCATCCGTCACGCACCGCCCAGCGGGCGCCTCCCGCACGCACGCCCCCGCCGACCTCCCCTGCCACCGCCTACGCCACGAGGAGGGACCGCTTCCACGGCTACTGCTTGACCTATGCTGGCCATCTCATTGCAGGTTATGACCGTGCACTCATTTTGTCAGTGCGTTCGTTTACAAAGTAGATCATTTGCAAATGAGTCCATCACTATATCTGCCAGTGTCATCGCCCTGCACGACATTACTTCTATCCCGACATATCGAAGTGGTTCCGTCTTAGAGCAATTCCTCTACACACGAGGAGCCACTGGCGGTGTGGTCATTGGGCAACGGGGTGCAGGGAGGGGGAGGGGGTGGGGCGGGGGAGGGGGCGGGGGAGGGGGCGGGCCCGGTCAGTCTGATGGAGCGCGCAATCGCGGGCGGACGCCGGCTGAAGGATGCGCGCACATCCACCACTGCCAGCGCGGCCACCTGCCGCCCGCAGCCCCTCCGCCCCCCGCCCCGCCCCCCGCCCCGCCCCCGCCTTCCTCCTGCAGCGCACCAAGAAGAAGGGGAGGAGGACGAACAGGGGGAAGCTTCGAAGTTTCGAAATAGGAAGAAGGGAGGAAAAGATAGAGATAGAGTTGCCAAACTAAGGGAGAAAATAAAAAAAACGTGATGAGGAATTAAGAGAGAAGGTAGGAAAAAGGAAACATTGCAGGAAAGAGGAGGTAAGAATAAAGGAATAAGGCGAAAGAAATTGGGATGTAGGAAGAGAAAGACGGAAATAGGAGAAAACGATAAAAAGGAGAAAATGACGAAGGCGAAGCAGAAATCGTGGAAGAGAACGAAGGAAGATCTGAAATACGGAAATCAAAAGGATACAAATAAAACCATTCGCGTACAATGAGACGCACAAAAAGTAGCAGGGAAATGTGAAGAGGATGAGAGAAAAAAGAACGAGGATGTGAATGAAATTATCAGAACGACATCAGGTAAATACCAAAATATGATAATGAATTTTAGCATCGAGCAGAGTAGACCGATTGAAGTATTTAATTTCAGAGGAGAACAAAATAGTAATTAGTTTAAAAATGAGCTCCAGTATCACTTTCAAGCAGCAACAGAAGATAAACCCAATGCATTTTCCCTCTAACTCAGCACTAAAGAGAGTGAAGAGGTGAACAGCTTTGTAGAAGCCGGATGTGCTCCCTGAAACCCTTCAGATAGACACGTTGATTTGTGGCACGCTCCAACTCCATTGACCGGCGGATCTAACAACCTGACGAGTCACGCGAAGGCAAAAGCCACGAAGAAATCCATAAGAATAAAAACCGGAAACGATTCAGCCAGATTGCTATCGACCAACGAAAATGATAAAAATACAAATACAATACAAATTTTCTCAAACTCACAAGATGAAGAATGACAGTGGATGATGAAAGGGGATGGAAGAAATAAAGAATGGAGCCAATCTGATTCGCCATCATTATTCTCAAGACTTGTGGCAGAAACACGTACACCGTTAAATACCAATTTACTATGGTAATGATATTGAGTTCCTTACCATTTGATGCGTTCTCTTCCTTGATTATCAGACCTTGCTGCACTAACGGCACGCTATTCTTTCCTTCTTTCTGGTTCAATACACTCACCTGAAACAAAATGAAACGAATTCAACATTAGTCATCACGTGTAGCATCATATTTAGGACTAATTGAAGAATCGGTCTGTGGTCAGCAGACTCACAAGGGCGTCCGCGACAACACACATGCATGAAACACAAGGGACAAACCACGATGCCCACGGCACGGGCGAGACACGAACCCGTGACCCTTCGGACCAAGGCGCTGAGTCGGCACACGCTCTACATCAGATATCCAGGTCGGCTCCCTAAATCTCAATTACAGTTCCTAATATTCACTTCGTCTCAGTCGTTTCTTACCGCCTGCGCTCACCGCAGATCGAAGCTGCTCGGAGCACTTGCCGGCGCCGGTTCGGGCACAGCCTTCCTTCCACCGACGGAAGGGCTCCGAAAGCGAACTGCTGCGGAGTAGTTTCAACTCAAAAAGGATCTCCAGAGACAGCGTTTTCTGGGTAATTATCTTAAAACTACAGCAAACACATTTAACCAACAACAAAATAAATCAGAGGTAACTGAACTTTTCAATATTCATTTTCTACAGCGTCTCTGATGACCGAAGTTAAGTTACTGATGAAATTTTTGATGTACACAAATTTTGGCTCATCTCCGGCGTATCTATTTAGCACTCCCACTTTAGAATAATACTCGTTAAGCTTGTTATCTTAGATTTTTAATTTGACGTTTATCCTCACAAAGCATAAACATGAGAGGTTTTAGATATTGAGACGAAGTTACAAGGATCTCCTGTGTTGTAGTACGAAAATATAATGTAAAGAAATGGAACTTATCGTTTTATTTGTCTATCTTTTTCAGTGAAAGAAACGAAACATATATTATATAATTAAATTAATCCAGCTAAATGACTATATAGAATAAATATAAATTAGTGAATAATTCTGTATAATAAAATTAAAAGGAAAATATTAATACTTCGTTATTTACAACTAATAACAGGCTAATATTTGACAAAAAAATTACAAGAAACTGTGACAAAGAAGATGTAAATGAAAGAATGTTTTGAATCGCAATAGAAAGAATTTTATATTTTACTTAATTTTATTTGTGTGTCGTCAAAGGCGATTTAAAAGAAATTAGCACCGCGGGAAATCACAGAAGTTGAACGCAGTTGCAAACAGTTGCGAGAGCAGCTGTGGGGCTGCCGAAAAACCAGACGACGAGAGCCCCTCGGCGGAGATGGCTCCTCTGGCGGTGGCCCGACGCAATACACCTAAAAGCCCTTCCCCCACCCCGACCACCTCTTCGCCCCGCACGGCTGAAACTAAGCAGGCCCGTAATTAGAGGAGGGATGGGGGGCGGGGGCGGCGGCGGCGGCGGCGGCGGCGGCGGCGGCGGCGGCGGCGGCGAGCAGCGCCCAGATGGCATGTGCGAGGGGCAAATACTCAGAGGTTACGGCGACAATCATGCAGTGCAGCGCGACGGGCGCGGCGGAGTCGGAAGCCAAGACGCGAGCGGCGGCAACGCGCGAGACGGCGCTAATGGAGGCCTGAAGACGTCTGGGTGATTGTATATCACCGCCCCCGGGAACTGCAATGGCCGCAGTTACGGAGATGGTTGAGTAGGCCTTGCCGAAGGGCGCGGAGCGTTAACGCGGGGGCGGGGCGGGGGAGGGGCGAATACGCGGAGATGGGAGAGAGCGCTGAGCGGTGGAGGAGCACCTGGCGGCGGGCGTTGCCAACTGCCGCAGAGTTCATGCCCGTCGCTCGCTCGCTCGCTCGCAGTGCTGTGCCGTGTTCGCTGCGGAGAGGGGTGGGGGAAAGGTTGTAGGGAATGAGGGTAGCGGGAGACGAGATGTTGGAGGACGCGAAGAATTAGGAGCGATGGGACGAGGAGGAAGTCAAGCAGGGAGGCGGAGAGAGAGATGGGAGGAAGAAATACACGAGAGATGGAGAAAGGAGTGGGGTAGGAACGAAGTGACGTGAAACAATGGATGTTAGGGGATGAGAGGAAACTATTGAGAAGAAAGGATTCCGAATGTTTGGGGCAAGGGGAAGTAAGGCTAACATATAGGAGCAATGGAGGATTGGGTTTAATGTGCGACCCTTGATTAGTTTTAAATCTACAATAGACCCAAGAATTAAATACTCCATACGTAATTCCATTCCTTATCATTATCTCAAGAAAACTGTACTCGTCAACCAAAACGACCACCTACCCCAATTGCTTAAATACCTCCTTCCCGTACAAGAATGAAATCTTCCCCTACAAGAAACCAGGTTCCTAATTCAAGCTTTTTTTTAATATACAGGCCCAGTTGGAGAGTAAGTAAAGATCTTAAGGCTTGTCTTTAGGCCGAGTAGTTAGTTTTAGAATTAAGTTATATTCTAAGGTTACTTTAAGTCGGCAGAAAATATAAAATAATAAAGTATCACAGTACTGATCAATGAAGCTTGCATTGCCAATAAAAATAATGAAAAGGGGTGCGGGAGAGGAGAGGAGAGGAGAAAGAAGGGGCGGAGGGGAGGAGCGAAGCGAGCAAGGGAAGGGGCAAAGGGAAGGGCAAACTGCGATTCAGATTCCGCGCCGATGACTGGGGCAGCGGTGTCCCACATTGGCAGGCGCATCACGTCAAAACCACAATGATTATGCAAAACGCGGCCCCGTGAAATATATATTGCAGGCGGCTCGTTCGTTCGCTCGCTCGCTCACTCGTTGGACTGTCACATGACATAAAACAATTTGCGTGTTTATATCAATAAAATAGACCGATACGGAGAAACAGAAAAAAAACGCCGGGGAAAATACCCTGTTTGCCTGAGCGACACCCTTTCGAAGCACTGCAAACGGGGTTTACGGGTGATTCATTAATTGGAGCTTGTGGTCGCAGTGTTTCACTCTACACCTCCTCTGCATTGTAACCAAAACTCTCCCACCCCTTCCCTTCTGGTTCCCCAATCCCACCCCCTCCCGACACCGCCCTGCGAACATCAGATTAAATCAGCAGAAATTCGGTTCGAGAGCGAATGCCGAACCGTTCCAACGAACATCCCTGCATCCATATTTGTTTCCAATTATTGGTTTGCGTTTATAATATTCTTATTGGGAGATTTCGATTTTTTTTAAACTGCATGGTCAGTAAATGTTCCCGAATTGCAATGTTACATATGCGAATGCCATCATATCAATGTCATCGGTTGCCAATAAAGAATCTCGGTATTTTTCGAACAGAAAATAATTACAAAACGTAGTTAGTAATCATTTTGTTTAACTGTGACGTATTTGTTCGAAAAATACCAATTTAATGCAGTACACATTTACAGAATTATCATGTGCTTGATTAAGCAAATACAACTCTCCAATTAAATGTTTTGCTGCACTTTGATATCGGGAATATTCTTGCCTGTGTGTATGTTTCTACTGATCGATTGACAATTATCTGCAAGACCTCATTCCCCCCTGCAAAAAGTATATTTTATCATGTTTACGTTATGGTGAAATGAACTGAAATAAAAATTACAATGGCTACCCATCGAGCATGATATTATAATTGAAGAGGTCGTCGCAACATAGTGACAACATTCATTTCATATATTTAAATTGAAAATTTTTGATTAGTTATATAAAAAAACAATACGACGCAATGCTGCGCAAACGCATTTGTAAAACTATAGTACGTGTATTAAAAGCGTCAAGAATTGTATAAACAAACTGAGATATACCTGAATTAACAAAAAAAATTTAGTAGACAAAAATTACTGAATAATATGTTAGCACTATGTTCCTATGAATCCATCAAATTATTGAAAGTAAATTGCATTTAGGAAGACGGTGAACACTCGTCTGGGATATAACACGCAGCATCAAACAAGTACCTAGAACAGACGGAATAATAAAATAACATACGGTGACAAGACACTCACACATCACAATTCCAGAAATGAAAACCTGACACTTCAAGATTTAATTTAGTATAATTTTACTTTTTATAATAAGTGATTTTCTGATTCATCAATTGAAAGAGTATACTCGTAGTCACCAACCATACAATCCTTTCTGAAGAGACATTGAAAATGCTCGATAGCTACAAATTATATTTTCTTAATATTATCTTGCTTTCTGTGTTTTTATCAAGAACACATTGAGTAATATATTTACGTAACAGCGCTGCTCGCGGTCATTAAGTGAAGGCCGCAGGTCACTGCGTTGGCCGTGGGGACATATTAAGCCTGAAATTAGGGATTCTCGGCACAGTCTTGACACTGTGTGTCTCGGATTATTGAATTTCCCACCTATTTCTGAAACGGAATGTTGCATATCCAACTACCATTTGGCGTTCAAAGTCTGTTAATTCTCGTAGTGAGACAATAATCACGTCGTAAACCTTATACATACGAATAACGTAATGAAAGTTCTGCCAATGTACTGCCCTTCGCATATTGCTACCCCATTCCTATTGTCACCCCAGTGTACAAACACGCAAATTCTTATACTATTAATTTTCTATTAACCTCCTCCTCCTCCCTTATTTTCACTCCTTTCACACTTGTAAGGTACCATTTACCATATTGCATAAATATTTCCTTGAATGACCTTTTCATTATGTACTATTGTATTAAACTCTTGAAAATGCTCATGCGAAAACCAGATCCAATGATTTGACTCTCACCATCAATAAAGATATATATTTATTCCGTTTATTTATAAATAGGCGTCTAAATTAGATAGGTGGAAATGTAATCTCGCAACAATAATCCGCTATTTTCTAACTGATATTGCATATATTAAAGACTTTGGCCTTAAATCGCTTTTTTTCAATACAAATGTTTTGAATTGTGTTATTTTCACCGTAATTTAAGAAAGGAGATTTTTAGTTCCTTTTATTACTTTTTAGGGTTTAACTCTTCTGAATACCCCCTAGGTATCCCTTTTTCAATGCCCTAAATAAACGACTTTAACGTAGGGTGTTGTCGAAATCAGAAACGTACAGTGTCTCAAATTCTGTTAAAAAGTAGAGGTGCCAAAGTAGCATAGACTTTCTCCCCCGTAATTTGACTCAAAATTAATCGAAAAATGCTCCAATCTTCGAAAAATTGTACATGACCTTATTTCAAACTATCTTAAAGGAACCGATTTCATTAAGAGAAAAATCTCTATATTCATAATAGTAGTTTTAGAAAGACGCCGAGAAAAGTTTGAACTTTTGTAATTTTTGAAAATCAGGGTCTTCAATGAACATGAGACTGGCACAATTCTCTCAAATGTACTTTAATCTATCCAACAACTAAATTTCACTTAAGACAATGCAGCCATTTTGTTTGAATATTTGGAAAATGTTCTAGAAGCTTCATTTAATATATCTTCCAAAATTAAAATATCGGTTTGAAATTCAAGGTACCGCGCCATCAGCCAGATCGATTGGAGAACATCAGTTTTGGAGAACACCCGCTGAATGGTTTAGCCGTTAGCGCTGTTCACCGATGGGCGGACGAACGAACAGATGTTTTACCGTCATTTATTTTTCGGTATGAAGGTGGATTTTGGCACCAAAGATGGATTTTGGCAACACAACGTGGTAGTTTTTTAATATTGAGCAACTAGATTTATGCACTTTTACGTTACTAGGACCCTGTAATAAAGAGTTTTCTGTCAAAAATCGCCATTTTTCGCGCAGCGTTGCCTAACTTTCTCCCTCCACTCCGTAGGGAGCCAACCTGAGTGAAGTGGCCAGGCGGGGGCCTTCGCCAGCCAGCGGGGAGAAGGAGCGAGAGTGGGGGCTGTGTGTGTGTGTGTGTGGGGGGTTGGGGGCTACTTGGGTCGTAACGCGGAACGACGCCGTTCGCGGGGGCAGTGGCTGCCGACAGCCCTCTTTAATTGAAACGAAGCGCCGCCGCCCGCGCCGCGACGCCCCGATCTCCAAGCGACCGGGGTCCGCTCGGCCTCCCCGCGGCCACGAGGCGCCGCACACGACGGCGACCTCGCCACGAACAGCCTCCCTCGAAGCAAGAACTGACTCATAACGAGTGATTTCGGGCACGTCAACTGCTTCGGTCCCGTAATTGTACTGCATGCTTTTGATCTGAAGGCGGTAGTTATCTTGTTCCGTTGAATGACGAGATCCGGCACCGACCTACCATCGGCTAACCGGAATCAGCCGGGTTTTCTCCAACTAGGTATCTCCCACCACCGGGAGACCGCTCCAGCCAGGACAAGCTCTAAGCTACCGACCGGTCACCCGCCATGTGTGGTAGTGTAGTACATGTTATAGTGTGTGTGTGTGTGTGTGTGTGTGTGTGTGTGTGTAAGGGGCGAGGGTAGGACAAGGCAGCGGAAGAAAAGCTCTCGTGCGCTGAGTAATCCTTTTGTTAGGGTACTACTCCGTTATTCGCCTGGTGTTGATCGGAGAAACCACAGAAAACTACCGATCAGAGCAGCCGGCCGCCAGAATTCTCCTGTAGACAGCGACAGAACTCGACCAGGCTATCTGGATAGAGTCGAAAATTCTGCCACCATCCGTACTCTAACCCCAGGACCTCCCATTTGAAGAACTGCAGTGAGATGAGTCACCTCTGCCGGTTCGAGAATTGACTGCCTTGGGGCGGAAAGCCTCGCCGGCACAAACCAATGGAGTTTTCAAGGTGCGACCGATGCTCCTTGCCAGGTGGCGTTTGTCATTGCCCCTTTGTAACAATGAAACTTCCGTTTTAAACCTCTCCGACAAAGCCTTTGGGCAAATAGTACGTGCGAGAAAGGTTGAACTCAGTGATATTACCGACGAGTGTATCTCAACCACAGCTTTTAACTCTGATATGGGTAGCTAGGTAGTGGCTATTAAAGAATGAATTATCCCATGACGTCACCCACTATTGCAACGAGGAATGAACGTGCAGCAGCTTTAGTAAAGACTGTGAGCTTTGTAAAAAGAAGTCGAACTTCTCGTTTGAATCTCTGAGGACCTTTACTTTCGTTACAACTCTATTTCCTTAGAAATTGCGCTTGAGTTACTCTATAAAAACTGTATTTGCAAGCCCGAGGATTCATTTATATTTCGAAGATTAAAAAGTCTTAGTGAAAGTACAGCCGTGATCTTTAAAACAGAACATTTTCCTAATACTATTTGATTGAACACCTGTCGTTACAACTTGTATTGTAATGGTTTCTAATACGCACACAAGACGCTAGTTTTGTTTGTGTCATTACCTTCTTGGCCAGCCTTGGTCTTTCAGGGGCTTGATCAGCTTTTATGTTTGCGGAGCCGAAGATTACTAGTTCGACCGCTTTCCGCAATTGGTTGTAGCATGGTTGGCTTCACACACCCCAAGCAACTCAAGTGAAACATCAGTATAACCATGTTCATTCATACCTCACCAACAATCAACCACTCATGCAGTAGAATGAAATAGGAAATCACTACTCATAAAAACAGACATGAGCACTTAAAGATGCAAGCCTCTCCAATCGCCTATGCACAGGGACTGAGTGAGGCTCCCATCGTCACCACATCTTCGATTTCCCGGTTTTCGTAGCAATGTTGGTTGCAGGCGGGGAAGCACCGCGATTGGCGTTTTTGGCTATAAGGGTAAAGTGCACCAACTCCACTAGGGGGGAAATTGCTGTGAGCGGAGCGGGCCCTGCGGAAGACTTTCGAGTGCGGCGTCGCGCCCAGCGACCGCAGCGCGACCTCGCGGGCAGACCACTCGCAATCGCAGCCGCCGCGCCGGCTCTTCAAAGGAGGCGGCCCCCGCCCTCCCTCCACGCCCCCGGGGCCGAACATGGCTCAGGATGCTTCGCCCGCGCCCCCACCTACCCCCTCGCCCACTCGCACGCGCTCCCTCGCCCACTCGCACGCCCTCTCTCGCCCACCCGCACATCCTCGCTCGTCGACTCGCACGCGTCCTCTCACCCACTCGCACGCGCCCACTCGCCCTTTCGAATTGACTCTCTTGCCCGCTAGCCTTCTCGCACTCGCCCACTCGCATGTGCCCTTGCACCCACTCGCACGTGCCCCCTCGCCCAGTCGCACGCCCTTTCTCGCCCACTCGCACACACTCGCGCATCCACTCGCACGCGTCCTCTCACCCACTCGCACGCGCTCATTCGTATTTTCACATTGACTCTCTTGCCCGCTAGCCCTCTCGCGCTAGCCCTCTCGCGCTAGCCCTCTCGCACTCGCCCACTCGCATGCGCTCTTGCGCCCACTCGCACGCGTCCCCCCCACTCGAACGCGCCCTCTCGCATACTCACCCTGTCTCCCGCTCGCCCTCTCGCACTCGCTCACTCTCACGCGCCCCTCTTGCACTCGCCTACTGCACGCGCCCTCTCGCCCACTCGCACGCAATCGCTCGCCCCCTCATCCACTCGCACGCACCTTCTCACCCACTCGCCCGCCCGCCGGGCGAGACGCGGCGCCCAGAAAGCCCGCGTAGCGCGCCCCGCGCCCGCACAGTAAATGCAATTCTGCGGAACTCCAAACTATCTCCGGCGAAGTGCTTCCCGGCCGCCGCCGCCGCCGCCGCCGCCGCGTGCCCTGGCGACCGAGCTGCGCACTGCGGGCCCTGCGCTGCGGGTTGCCTGCCTCCGCAGTCGACAGGGGCGCGCGAAAGCGTCGATCGCTTCCGAGAAGATATCCTCTTGACTCTTGAGACTCAGATTTGTTTTAATGTTTTAGTGCTCGCTAGTTATGTTGGTTCTTAATGAATTCTGTTCTTTTTACTACCTTACGTTTTAAGACAATCAGAAGAATTAGTTAATACGTGACCAGTCAATTGTATTTATGTAATTATATAAATCGAAAAAAGAATGTCTGAACATACAAATTACATAAATGAAGTTCATGAAAAGTTAAACAATTTCAAAACACAGTATTCATCTTTCACATAAATTCTATTTTGAGAATCCGTCTATTTTAGACAAAGAGCCAAGAAAACACGCCAGGTTAATTTCTGAAATCTTATCTATAAAATTAATAACACACATTTAAGTCAAGAGTGTACTATTTTTACAACTACATGTGTTTATGCATGTAATGCAATTTAAAAAATTAAAATAAGTCTTAAAACATGTCCCTCAGATAATTTATATGGATGTTTTTAATGAATATAAATTTCAATAAGCTATAAAGCAATATCAATCGGTAATTCATATCTAATGTATTCATTTTTGCTAATAACACTTTAATAATAAATTTAGAATAGAGAAAAAAGTTAAAGAAACATCACTAAGAATATGACACTCTTGATTTCGTGACATTTCAACACATTCAATCGTTTGTTTCTAAAACAGAGAAAACACACGAATACCGTTTTTAAAAAGGAGGAAAGAAAAACAAATAATGGTTAGATTTATGACCAAACTCACTCTTCCCCATCATTAAGCACAACAAAAAATGGTAAACCTCTCTCCTCTCTGCATTTGGTATATTTTTATCATCCAAGATCGACACGAAACCGAACAGTAAATTGGTAGTTATCAAACAATACGTTCTACTCTTTTTATTTTTGCTGAATCTTGCAGTATAGATTGTCTTACAGTATGTAATTGGGTTATCATTGAAAGGTCCATATATTTTTGGACAATTGCCCGGGCTCTGCGCAGGTGGGGGGGGGGGAGGGCAAACGCCCACAACTCGGAGAGCGAAAGGGCCCCTTTTAATTAGCGCGGCAGCCCTAGGCCGAGGGGCAGTTGATATGATGCGACCACAAAGCCACTGGGCGAAATCATAGTCTCACGAAAAATCAGATGTTGGTTTATATTCCACCATTTGTTGCTTTTCGATTGCTTACGTTCTTCAGAGCTAGTCCAAGTGAAACTTTCAAGTAGACAGTACATTAATGGATTATCATACCAAAAACTTCAGAGTTCAAAACCAGAGCTTTTGATTTATTTCCTCAATATATGCCAAACAACACTATTCATTACTACAGTCGAATTGAAATTAAAAACATTTATGCAAACGTAGATATTAATACCACATGGCGACACAGAAACGATCAACATCATTGCTTATATCAGTTTCAATAACATTTGACATAGTTTGGAAGATTTAATAAGTGGCACTTACAGTATGTAATGTATACTACAAACACATTCTCTAAGCAAAAATATTTATAATGTTTTTACGTAGAATTGAAATATGAAAACAGTGTCACTAATGGGAACGCGTTCCAAAACTGGAACAGTGGCACTGGTGGGAACGAACTAAAATTAACAACAGAGGAGATGCTCATGTCACAACATGTGAATAGGAACAATGCTTCATTACTCCCTCCCAAACACAACAGCTTCGCCTTTGCGCATGTGACAACACAGAGGGGACCTTTCCCAGCAACATGACGAGGCATTAAGGGCATGGAGTGAAATTACCGGTGGAGCAAATACCTCATTTTGCCTCAATTAGATCGTTCTTCAAGGGTAGCAACGACGACTTCTATTATCGGAGATCATCAGATTGTAAACTAATTACCTCCTTCAGGTCTATTGACACGCTGGCCCAATAGACAATCGTTACGATCAGAGAACGCACTTTGTTAAATAATGAATTGTGGTTGTGTAGGTAGAATCAATGACTCACCATTGAATTTTTATGCACGTTTTGCAACAGTGTTTTATTATTTTAGGAGAATTCTCTCGACAAAAAGCTGAAATGCGCTTTAGAGCAACTTTAATGTTTATGCTAAAATTATAACACTCTTAATAAGTGGGTGTCATGAATAATGTTATTATCGTAATGCATTTCATTTTTATATATTAACAGCATCGAATTTACATTAATTTCTGTGGATTTAGATTAAATTGTCTGATGAAATGAATGATCAAATAAAATAAATTTTAAAAGTTTTACTTTTGGTATGCATTTGAAATTTAAAATATGTTAAGTGTTCAAATGATCATCA
Source organism: Gryllus longicercus (assembly GCA_038098605.1). Classification (NCBI taxonomy): domain Eukaryota; kingdom Metazoa; phylum Arthropoda; class Insecta; order Orthoptera; family Gryllidae; genus Gryllus; species Gryllus longicercus. Next base: position 42,507 of record JAZDUA010001486.1, read on the forward strand.
CAATTTACTACAAATAGTTTTCTCGAACGTTTTTGTTTTCCAATTGTATATTAATATACGATAAAAAACGATTTACATTGACATCAATGAATGTAAGACAGATTGTACTTTATTCCACATGCTACAGAGAACATTTTGTTTGTTTCTTTTGTTAAAAGTAGTATAGAATCTTCTTGTGCAATTAGAATGTCTTGTGCAATGAGGAAAAAGAGAAAAATTATTTCTCGGTTATGATGGTCGCGAATTAATTAAACAGATTCATTTTATAAGGCAGCAGGTGTAACAATGTCCTAATTTCATCAGCCACTACAGAAAATTCGAAGTACCGTAGAACGTCGCTAATCTAAACCTAAAATCTAACCCTGCCAATCTAAAAAATCCGAACAAGCTTGTGAAATATGGAAAATTAAACAAAATAAATTAAATGCTTATTTGTGGTGTAAAGATTTTATAATTACTGTAGAACTGAACAACTAATTTTTGAAATACAAGTTGTCGAAATGAAACGTTTATTGCAATGATAACAACGGTACATATCCCACGTTTATGTAGCACTTACAGGAACTTGCTAAATCGGCAATTTCCTTTTGTTGTAAGGAACTGAATCTGCTTTATGATGCGATCGCAACGTCACGTTGCCATTTTCTCACTTCTCACGCTACATTGCATTGCGTCTAGTAATCCTACAGCTGGACGGTTCACTTTTTTCGGATAATGCGAACATTTCCGAATCCGAACAATCCACACCCCCAATTAGTTCGGAATACCGGGGTTCTGCTCCACAATTCGAACCACCGAGAAGAGAAGCACACGAGGGGCAGAGCGCGAGGAAATGGCGGCGCCCGGGCGGGGGGGGGGGCGGCGGGGGCTTAGAGGGGGCGTGGCTTTCGGGGGCCTCCGCGCGCAGAGCCCTCGGCCGCGGCGGCGGCGGTGCTCGTAAGTCCGCAGAGCCATCAAGGGCCTCGAGGGCCGAGGGCGCGCGCCCTAGACGCCTCCGCGCGGGGTCGACTCAGGCGCTGAGGAGACAGCGGCGAGGGGCGGCTTTCGCATCTACCGCCTCAGGAAGCACAGAGTAGTTGAAGATGGGGGCGGAAGACGCGACGGCGCCACACAAATAATATACGACCAATATCAGAGTCATACGTACTACAGTACCGGCAGCGTGTAAGCGACTGACAGTTCTCTCGCCACGTGTTGTACTCGTAGTACGTCATGTGACCTGCTCCGAAGCACTCAGCTTGCGAGGATTTGTTAACTTTCTCACAGCCAGGATTCAGCGTTGCTGCCCATCTGACTCATACGTAGTCGCGGAGGCGAAAAGGTTCGGCTGAGGTGAAAGTTTTGAACATAAGGTCAAGACGTGTCAGTAAGTGGTCATAACCTGTCAGTATAAGGTCATGACCTGTCAGTAAGTGGGGCGGAGGCGCCGTGAAACAGCAGCGTAGCGCGGCTTCCGTCTCTCTCTACAACTCGACGAATAAAGCAATGGGCAGGCCTGGAACTAAAGTGGCCTATGGCACGAATCACAATGTGTCTTGGATCGTTTAAGAATTGAGTCACATTAAAATCATCTGCGAATACTCCAATGGTACTTTTATAATGCGGCACATACAACGACACATGGACCGGTTTAGAATGTACAGATCAGGAGCCAAAACTAAAACCTTTATTATGGTTACGGGCCACATTTTCATTTCCTGGGGGATCCGTACCTGATCCGCGTTGCCCTGGCTGTTATGAAACGGGGGGGGGGATTGGAACTATGCGTGATATCAGGCCGTTTCCTATATTACGCAGTGAAACACATCGGGATCATTTTGAATTACTAAATTTACCGGAAAAAAGACCTTAAGTCTCAACTTAGCCTATTTTTGTATCAAGGGGATGTTGACCTCGACAGGGGACGTACGCTAGGCGCACAATATTCTCGCCCGACCTGGATGCAAGGGACTTTCACGTTTGGATGAAAACCTTTTGTGTCCACAACAAAGAAAAAAGCACCGCGGGTCGCATGCGGCCCGCCATTTGGACAGCGCTGATGTTTACCTGTTCAGATCAAATGTACCATAACCTGGATTTTAGATATAATGTTTCACAGGCCACCTTAGTTCTAGGCCAGCCAATTGAAGTATGGTGCTGGAAAACAGAATGCGTGGAAGCCCGAGAAATAAGAAACGACCAATAACACAGTGAACACCTACTTACAAGAACGTACCAAGATTAGATTAGAAGAGTGGATCCGACACATGACTTTAACAGGTTTCGTAATTAGTTCAAATACAGAGAATTCTGAATGTTTTTTCTGGCAATACTAGGACAAATACCTGCATTTGCAATTAGGACATATTAACTAATAAAGCCACAAACTTCGTAACGTATTCGCATGAAAGTTCTAATTTCCAGATTTTCACAAGAATTAGTCTGATTCATCACAGTTAAGATCCTGCAGTCCTGGTGACTAATAGTAATCCTGAACTAATATTCCCAAAACTGACAATGGGGAAAAAAAACAAGTTTATTCATTATAAACAATACGTATACTTACAAACAATTGCTTCAGAAATATTCTATATTTGAGAATAGAAATAACTGACATAAGCTTTTAAGTAAAAAGTTTAAAAACAAATGGAAATAGTAGTTAATGCAATTACTTTATAATGTTAAACTTCGTGGCATCAGTATACGTTTTAAAAACAAGCAACGTTAGGAGCCAGTTTTCAAATTTGTACAAATGCAATAAACTAACATAATAAATGAATTCCATACGCTATTTTTTGTATAACAACTGTATAAATTTATAAGAGAATCAAACCTAATTTTGCGAAAAAACCTTCTTGTGACGTCTCGGGTATTTGACATCAGTGCGAGAAAACGGTATCTGCTGATCCGTTTGCCTTTACATCCCCCACGATTCTGTCACTGCTACTGGCTGAATGTGTAATGAAACAATCATTCGTGCCGTAAAAAGCTAATACGTCATCATTAGTGCCACAAAATGCCCAATTATGAACGATTTCTTGCATCTGAAAAGGTCGTTTATGATGCTGGTATTCCAAAAAATTATTTAACCGTAAAGTGTAATGCAACGAACAGTTTAAGCCAAACTCGCAAAGCGTTCGTTTGGCCTCGCGGGCGATGCGTGCCTTGTTTCTGCGAAGCGCGTGGGTCGTGGTTCCTCCGCGGGGCTTCTCGTTGGGGGCTGCGCGCGCAAGAGAGCGGCGTGGCTGGGGTGGGGGTGGGGGGGAGGGGAGGAGAGGGGTGGAGGATGGGGGGGGAGGAGGCGAGTGAGGGGGCGGGGCGCGCAACCTCCTCTCCAGACGACTTCCGCCTAAGCCCCAGCGCAGGGCTTTGTAGCCGCGTCCTCTTCCGCAAATACAGCATTCGCGCGCTCCGCCGCCGCGCCGCGCCCCGTCGACTCCCATCGCCGCGCCCCAACGCGCGCACATTGGGGCGACAGCTCAAGAAGCTGGCCAAAGCGTAAAAACGTCATCCAAATGTAATTAAACTTTGTATTCAATGGTTATTGGGCATGCCGATTACGATTCCAAAGTCAAAATTGCAACAAAAACACAAAATGGCGGACCCAATATGACGGATCGGTTTAAAAATTTAAAATCGTCTAAATATATTTTTATACGAAATGCAGAATATCAGCTAATACAAGTTTTTTTGACATTTCAACAGATAGATAGTAGACAATGAAGTTTTCACAAAGTGGAACTTTCACTTAGTGGAACGTATAACTGTTTTCCAATAAAAAACAAATTAATTATATAATTTTTTTAAACATTAATTATTAATTAACACAATTTTAACAGGTTTTTATGTATTTTTAATACTAGTAAACACTGTACACATTAAAACGATCTTCGTCCATTTTGAATGATGAAAACTGCTCAACGCCGAAAACAGCTGCTCGGTCCTTTCCTAACCGTGGAATTAGACACTCAAGGAACCACTCTACACAAAGGCTTACTTAAAACTCCGTAAATAAAACCTTTTGCGACTTCTGGCCAGCTTTCTGAGATTATGCCCCAATGTGCGTCGTGCGCCGAACCGCCCCGCCCCGCCCCGCCCCGCCCCACCCCGCCCCGCCCCGCCCCGCCCCGCCCCGCCCCGCCTCACCCGGCCCTGCCCCGCCTCACCCGGCCCTGCCCCGCCTCATCCCGTCCCGTCCCGCCCCGCCCCACCCCTCCCCACTTGCACCACCCCACGCACAGCAGCCCCCCGTCCGGGCCGCCTGCCCCCCCCCCCCCGCTGCGCCCAGCGAACACATCGTCGCTTCCAGCAACTGGCGCTCAACCGCGTGTTCCGGAGAACTGCTCCACTCACTTCGCACTAAACATTTCTCGGGTTTACGCACCACATGCATTTTCTAAACACACCGCGCCTCGTGAGTGCCGCTGTTTTATTGTTTTGAAATATAAGAATATTTTTCAAATTGGCGATCAGGTTCGCTTATAGCGTTCGTGTGTTTGAATCCCGCCTCGGACATGATAATGTGTTTTGTGATTGTGTTCGTTGTCCATGTGTAAGGTGGTTGTGTTTCCCCTGTGGTTAGCATCAGAAAGGGTATCTGGCCGCAAAATCATCGACAAATGAATATAAAAATATAAAATTAATACAAATGAGTCTACCCCCTTAACCCCCGGCCCCATAGAAACAGGAGAAAGATAACGATAAAATATGTGACATTAAGAGAATTATTGGGCCCGCATTAATTTAACTTCCTATACTCTTCCATGCACTCCCAGATCAGCTCATTTTTAAAATGACACTCCTAATAGACAAGAGATCCTTACAAGAATAGCACGTCTCATTTACGTTTAATTCTCTGAACTTTGAAAAATCGCACAAGTTAGAAATAATTCGGAAAGATGTTTGCTCTTGTAGCTGAACTAGTTTAGTTCGCAATGCTTTCTGATTACTTTTTAAAATTACTGCAGGTGTCATTTTTAGGGTGTCGAATCTCTCGGGAAACTCATGCGAGCAAATGGTTTAAGACCAACATTAGTTCAAGACAATAAATACGAGCACTATCATTGCAATTAATGCAATATAATACACTTGTCACGCCTCTATGAGATAACATTGAAATGTTGAATATTACGAACTTCAATAATATTCTGGAGTGTGCTTAAGGCAGACGTTTCTAAGCACGAGAGAATTTTGTACGCTTACGTATTTGGTTTTGATTCTGTTTGTATAAATATTTAAGTTAGAAATTGGCACGAATTTTAAAAAAAATATTTTTTGCTTAAATTTAAAAAAACATTTTTGCACTCTTTAGCTAAACGAATTCACAAACAATTCTAGCTCTGGTCCGTCAGTCTATCTGTTAATCTGGCTGGCTGTTCATCCGTCCGTCCATCGGGCTGCCCGTCCGCCCTTCCGTCCCTCCAACAATCCGTCCGCCCTTTCGTTCCTCCGTCCGTCCGTCCGTCCGATCGTCTGTCTGACCATCCCGCCATCAGTCTGTCCGTCCATCTGTTCGTCTGTCGGTCTGGATCAACGATAACGCTTAAATCGTTCGGAGAATTGTCCAAAACGGAAATATCTGGATTGATTTGATTGAACACGATGCAGTGCTTCCTTGAAATAGATTTTGAAACAGCCCCATTTTTTAGTTACCTTTGTCCTCGTATAGCGTAAAATACTCTTAAAAAACTCCTCGCTGCAGCTGAAACCAAAATGGTTGCTTTTCCGCGGCCGCTGGCAACTTGCCCCGCCCGCGACCACTCGCGATCTGCCCGATGGCTTTGAGCGGCGTCTTCTTCTTCTTCTTCTGCTTCCCAAGTGCAGCGCCTCGGCCGCCGCCGCCGCCGCTTCAAAGAAGCAGCGGAGCGTAACGTCTGTCGCGGCGCCGCACAGAGAGAGAGCAACTTTTCCCGCGGGCCAAGGAAGATTTTAATGAACGCTCTTCTTCAAATATTGCATCGCCGACATTATTGAATCCCTGGCACAAGGGATCCGGTTAGGACTGACTCGAGACTAGAGCAAGAGCAGCTAGCTCCGCCTCCACTTACTTCCTCTTCTCAGACGTCGGTTGGTACTTCTGGTAAGAGCTCAACAAAATAAATGGAACATGAACTCCGCTCTTGTCATATTCATTAAAATAATTTCACATGTTCTTAAATCATTTTAGTAGTTAATCTTCTCCGGACGACGTCTTCAACGGTAAAAATGGTATACTTCTGAGAAATACAATAGATAACAGTCAGACAATTTTGAGTTAGATCACCATTTCGTTGTTTCTTAGGAAGATGACTAATAAGTAAATCAAACAGGAAATGGTAATCGAAGTAATAAATTAGGAAATGATGAGGTCAATATACTGAACATAAACGAAAACCGCAAAATGCTACATATGATTTAGTCAGATTCCATGTTTTAGGGCCCCTTGATACCAAAAAATCGCCCCGTCCGCTCTCCCTCCCCTCCGTCCGCCCTCCCTCCCCCTGATTACTCTACTACTACAGATATACTATGGAATAACAAGATCAATTGTTTAAGACAATTATGACAATTTCATAATACTAGGAAGCTTTTACGGGGCGAACAACATACCCATACACCACGGAGGGTCAATCGAGTCTAAATATCTTGGTACTGTCCAGTTGCGCGTGACATTATCCCAATGAAGACAGAAATCATGCGATCATTCGTACATTTTAACCCAATATTCATTACAACTTCAGGTATTATATAATTGAGCATCCACTCCTACGATTAGCCATTTCTCGTTTATGTGTGTATTTGGGCATACCAGCCTTATGAGACCATACGCATGGCATGGTGTCCCTGCCTTAATGGTCTCATGTATTTTAATGTCAATGGATAATTATTTAAGACGCATAGTCAAGGCTATTTCCGTTTTCGTGGAAACTAAATCAGTGAACTGCACTAAATGTTTTTCATCATGCATCTTTCTTCTGCTTAGATTCCCCCAGCTTCCACACGGGCAAAGATGGTTCCTTATAATGAAAATATTCATAATTCATACTTTCGAATACAGCCTTAACGATGTGCGGAAATTAGAAAAGCTATAATCCTCCCCTTTTCCTCGCATGCTCTTCGACCGCCTTGATAGACACACAGACACACGCGGGGAAGCATATTGCGATGCAAAAGTGAAGCATCTCCCAGAGCAGAAACCACTTAAGGCTATAAGCATCAACATACTCCAAGATACAGTTTCTTCCAGCATTACTTATTTAGCTCGTAAACAAGACTAAGAGATTCAACTACAAGTTGAGGAAATGAAGTTATATATCAGAATTCAATTTTCTCCAACTATATTAGAGAATGCTTATTCGTAATTCTAAAAAATCCCTACAATTTAGAAACAGTGTGCGTGAGAACGAAATAATAACCGAGATGCCCTCAAGGCGTTTCTAGATATATAGAAAGATGAAAGATGCGCACGGACAGATATGTACATAGAAATAAAGGACGAGAGCGGTTCAATCACCCAACTTGAAGTAGGAAGGCAGTTGGGTTCGAATCTGCAGAGAAGGAGGTCAGGCGTTGAATAACAAACAAAGAGGGTGTAATTAAAAAGTTGTTTTTTTTTGGTTTTTTTGGAAAGAGGATTTCTAAAAAATGTAATTTTTAAAAACGCTGGTTGACTTTCAGTCAGATCTCTGCATCACGAAAATTTACAAAGCAATAATTGATTGTAATGTTTCAGTTTTATCACACTTACGTTTTTTTTGTAAACGTGAACGAAGACACTTTAACAATTTTAACTTGTTAAACACATTAGAGACATACATAAGCACGTCTACACATACATTCGTGTGCTGATTTCCTGCACTGTTTATTTTCGTTAAAACCGTCGATGAAATGTTTCGGTAATTAAACTAGATATACGGTTCCCAGGCGGGGTATGAATATTAGCATTCATTGTTAATACATCGGGCGTAGTTCCTCTTCATTACGCCACTGTTTCAACAGCAGGGCGCGAAGACAAACCTTGCTTCGCGGGTTAGTAGGTATTGAATTCCCGCTTCCTCTTTCCCTCTGCACTATCGTGTCCTTACGCGAAAAGATTTCGATGAAGGGAACCCACGACTTTCTTGTGGTCGACTGTCATCCTTCTTGCGCAGAATTTAGTCAAAAGAACTCAAAAGACGCACTGCACTTATAAGACTTACAGCAAACCACAGAATATTTTGTATGTGAACTGAATTGAATGAAAATATTGATAAGAAGTTCAAAACCCTTACAAGAACGTTTGCAAGGTTATTTGCTTAAACACTCATCTTTTATGATACACGTTTGCCTTTTCCTATTATTACAGTGACTTCTCCATGTGCTCCGGTTAACCAAGTAAGGGGGATGGCGGAACAGTTAATCGCTCAAAAGCGGTATATTGATTGTTACGTTGCAGCATAAAATTTCATACCAAATTACAAGTACTCTGTAGAATGTATGTATTCAATTTGTATGTACTACTGAATGAGTCTGTACATCCACCCCATGTGTTATGTGTTTACACAAAATGTAACACATAATGAAGAGATCAGTCACAGTTGTGTAGGCTATATTTCTGTCTTGAGTTACGGATGCATTGAAGCAAGAATGAATTGTGTTCAAAGAAGTAAAGTGTATCTTTATTCACATTATTCTTAGCACCACGAATACCCAAACATCTATGTCTCATACATATTCCAAAAATTGCCAAATTCATTCACCAACGCCGCTGTGGCTGTAATCTCCGAACAAGTTGAAACAATCTACCAATGCAGGCTTTCACATCAGGATATACTATTACAATTTGCGACAGTAGCTGAGGAAACGAAGGGCAGCACGGCAATCCGCCCGGAAGGTAATTTTAAAAGTTGAAACAATATTTTTCACGAACGTTCGATTTATCTGGGTTCCAAACCCAGAGATCATTTCGCCCTTAACTTGACAACTGCATCGCAGGCATCTGTTCCCGCAGTGGGCGTATCGAACCTCTGCCTGTCGGTCCAATTCCTTCACGAACCACTTTCTTTTATTTCTCTGTTCGGAGCGCGGCGCGCGCCGACGTGGCGGTTACACGAATTAAACGGCGCACGCGACCGCTTCGCGTGCGCGGGGGCGAGGGTTGGGGTGGGGGTGGGGGCGCGGCTTCGTTCCTCATCGGGTGCTTTAATGAAATCGCCGAGGCACGCATTCGCCGCGGGACGAGATCGTTAAAGCGCGGTTACCCCCACCCCTCCCCCGCTCGCTCCGCTCCACCGGCCCCGAAGACGCCGCGAAGGAGCCAGGCCATTGTCGGCGGCAGCACGCAGGCGTCCGCCCCGGAACCACCAGCGCCTCTTTAAGCTAGTGACCACGTACTTCCTCACCCGCATTTTCACGCTAAATTACGCGAAAAGTACTCGATTTTTTTAAAATTATACATGACCTTACTTGAAAATCTATCTTTAAGGATCATTTCTATATTTTTAATATTGTAGGGACACTTCGAATATTGAACTTTTGAAATTTTCGAAAAATGATGTTTCTTAACAAAAACCAGACCTGCACCATTCTATTAAGTGCCCTTCACACTATCCACAACGACAAAAAATAATAAAAAACGATGTTTTTTTTAATATGAGGAAATTGTCCCAGCGGCTTCTTGTAAGCTAAAATACCAGTTTCAAATTCCAGCGCCATCATTCAGATCCATAAGGGAATATCAGTTATGGAGAAAATCGGCAGAACAGTTTCGCCGCTCACACGAACAGATAGATCGGAAGACGGACAGACGTTTTGCCATCAATGGATTTTTCAGTGTCAAGGGCCCATAAAATATGTATTCTGGCTACACCACGAGAAAGAGGATTTTTTTCTTAATTTAGCAAAGAGATTTATGCACTTTTTCGTTACCAGCGCTCTGTAATAAGGACTTTTCTACCAAAAATGCGTCGTTTTTCACGTTCTCTCTATTCTGTAACGTGAAAGTAAAAGCTACCAAGCCTCGCAACATTTCTTCATTAGATATTAGATTCACAATTTCAATCATTGTGAGACTAAATGTTTCTCAATGATAGGAAAAAGGCGACATCTTTATCACAATTTATTCCTTGAAAAGTTAACGACATTAACACATCTTTATCTATTTATTGTTCTGTGTACTAGAGAGAACAGAAATGAGAATGATCTGATCAAGTACTCATAGAAAAGACTGACAAAAGAATGAAAGTTATGTTGCAGTAGAGTGAATCTGCTGACCGAAAGAAAGAGGAATATAACACAAGAGATTATTTCTAATGCCACTACAATTGCAGAGGAGAAATGTTTTTCACGAACTATTTCTTACACATGAATACTAAATAGGAATGTAACTATGTTTGTTAAAAGTTCACACAACATGTCTTGCCCCTTGTCAACATCGCAAATCATTATTAAGAAAATAACTTAAATTTTCGTTTAAAAATTTGCGAAAAACAACACACCAAAATAAAGAAAATCTGTAGATAAAATCTTGTATGTGATATTGCATGAACGTGTTTACTTGCAATGCCACTGATTTACTTGTTTCATTAATAAAAGTAAATTTTATTGGGTCCTTGAGAGGCAGAAGGAAGAAGCATTTACCAACATCACTCTGCATTTTACTAAATAACTGTCAAAAAAGAAGTAAAGATAAAATCGTGTGAGTGGATTATCACAAAACGAAGAAAAATTGGGAACATTTCACTTGTCTTTTGGTAAAGGACCTAAGTTATTTTAGGCATCATCTTCACACTGAATTTTCATAGCTCGTACAGTTTAATACACACTCTTATATGCAAGTTTGTTATGTATTCCTGCACTTTCCAAAGGCATCAATTTCATTTTTCAAATCTATAAAGTAGGCGCATCCTAAACTTACAGTGCTAAAACAAGTATTTATCTGTTGTAGACCTATGTAAGTCGAACTTTTGTTTGAACAATTACGCAGATGCTATCTAAATATCGAAAACCTTTGTCACCTTTCGTACATTCCTGCCGCGTCACTTCTCACACTTCCGAAGAAAACCAAAGTTCCAACAGTTGCCAAGATTCGTGAATCACAATGGAGACACTTTAATAACTAAAAGACACTACGAAAATAAAAAAAGTGTACTCCAGTCATGTTTCATATGCTTCATAACAACCTTCAAGATGTAATCGTCATTTGTATCGATTCTCGAAGAATCAAGAAACCTCTGCACCGCGTAATTTCTACAATCCGCCCAGCGCAGCTGCGGTCGTCGTTTCATTGCCCCTCCCTTCTGCTCCCCTCCCCGCCCCCGCCCCCGTTCACGTCCCCACCTTTGCCCTCTGCGACACGCCCGTCTCCCCGCCTCCGCGCACCGCAGTTCTGCTCTGCCCCCCTCCCCGCTCGTCTGGCTCGCGATCTCTAGCGCAGGGCCCCTCGGATAATATATTTCCTCGCGGAGCGGCGGGGGGCGGGGGCGGGGGCGGGGGGCGGGCGCTGTTTGCAGGCGGGCGCGCGCGCATTGTCGCCGGCCGATTGAATTAGGAAGCCGCTGGGGGCGCGCGCCGGCAATTAAAGTCCATCGTGGCGGACTCTTATAGGCGCCGGCAGCAATCCGCGGCAAGGCGCCCGCAGGGGTGGCCGGGGAGACCGCGACGCAGAGCAGAGCAGGGTCGCCTGTAAAGGACTTGCACGCAATCAGACAAGGAGGTTTTGCTGCAATGGAGAAAGCAGAGGGACAAAAGCTCACACTCCAGGTGAGCAAAGAAACTTTTTCTTCAGAATGTCTTATTTCCCTTGATAATCTGATAATTTTAAGCACCACAGCAAACTTACAAAATTTCTTATATTTTTTGCTCGAAGTTTGGAAGAAAGATTATCGGTGAATGGTATCATTACATTTAAAATTGTTTTTTTATCGTACATCAGATATTTTCTTGACAAATAATATTCCTAGATGCATTTTCTCTGCCTTGTATGCGGTGTCACATCCAGAAATATCAATAGGTTTATAACTTTTGTAGCTCTAATAAACAAAAGTTATATATTTGTTACCTTTATTTAAAAATACTGTATTATTAAAAAAACAATAATACTGTCCATTAATATTTATTTGTTCGTGAATTTGACTTCGCTAAACTTTTAATTGAGTGTTGGTATTTGGTAAATTCTAAGCCCAAGGAGAGACATTTAAAATTATTCATGATATTAGTCATTTTATATTAACTATTATACGATATTCTCAACTCTTATACTAATATTTGTTGGACGACAACCGTCGTACAGAATGCATGTCAAGTAAAAACGTCCGGCGTGTCATCAATGACCCGCGAGGCCACAGCTCCGCCGGTGCTTGTGTGCTGACAAGACAGAAGAGTTCGACGTTCTCGAGCGTCGCTTCTCCCTGCCCACGAACGGCGCGGCGCCAACGCTGGCGCCACCTGGCTCGCCCCCGCCCGCCCCCGCCTCATAAGCAGATTACCGGCGGCGCCACTTGGCGGGGGAGTGGGGAGCGAGCGGGGCGGGGTCACCGGAAACCTGCCGTCCCTGCCCGGTAATTACATGTGGACAAATTCTGGCGCCGCCCCCGCCCCCGCCCCCGCCCCGCCTGGGGCCACGGCGTCGCCGGCGCTCCTTGTTGCTATTCATAACCCCGGGCGCTGGCCGAGCCATTCACAGGCCGCCCACGGCCGAAGGCCCACGCCCACGCGCCCGGCGGGCAGCAGGGATCAAAGCGCATTCAGTGGCGCGCAAGCTACGTATCCAAACGAATCAAAGGGCAACAATGGATTCGGAACGCAAGAGGCAATGGAGCTGGGCTGCGGAAAACAATATATTATAAGTAGAGGCGGATTTTGATGATCTAAAACATTGCCAAAAATGGCCATTAAGGTCCCCTCCATTTTTTTTAATTTCTTACTTAATAATATGATTTGCTGACGTTATTAGTCCTGTAAGTGTGATGCATGTTTTCCTTGGATATTGGCAGTGATCTTCCTCCGATGGATGGTAGATCCGACGCCGACCTACCGTCGGCTCGCACAGTCTCCCTCAATCAGGTATTTCCTACCAGGGGGGCACCGCCTCAGCCGGGAAGAGTTATAAGCTCCCGACCGACCTCTCAGCATGTGTGGCCCTGTAGTGCATGTTAGTGTAGGTATGTGTAAGGAGCGAGGATAGGACAAAGAAGAGGAAGGAAAAATCTTGCGCGGTCCGTGGCCCGTTTGGTAGGATACTATCCGGCATTAACCTACTGTTAATCGGAGAAACCACGGATAGCTACCTATCAGAGCAGCCGGCTGCTAGAATTCTCCTCTAGACAGCGCCTGAATTGGACCTAGCTGACAAGCTAGTGATGAAAATGCTGCGACCGTCGGAATTCGAACCTAGGATCTCTCGGTGAGCGGCTTTCCCGTTGGAGAAAGAATAGCTATCCATCTAGTGTGGAAAGCCGCCTAGGTCCTAGCGGGTTCGATGTCGCGGGCAGTCGGCGAGGCCGGCAGAGAGCGGCAAAGCGCGCGTGTGCGTGCTTTATCATTATCGGAGCGGAGGAGGGCCCGCGCGGGCGTGGTGTGGGGGCGGGGGTGGGGGCGGGGGTGGAGGCGGGGGTGGGGGGCGGGGGTGGGGGCGGTGGCGGTGGCGGTGGCGGGGGGTGGGGGCGGGGGGTGGGGGCGGGGGTGGGGGCGGTGGCGGGGGTGGGGTGGGGCGGGGGTGGGGCGGGGGGCGTGGGTGATGCGGGGGGCGGGGTGAAGCGGGGGCGGGGTGAAGCGGGGGCGGGGTGAAGCGGGGGCGGGGTGAAGCGGGGGCGGGGGTGGGGCTAGCGCTGTCACTCTCGGGCGCCGCTGAACGATGCAAGCGCCGCGCCGCCGCCCACACCAGCTGCTCCTCTGGCGCCCTTGCTCAAGCCACCCCGACGACACGCCTGCCGGGCTCAGCGGTCTAAACCTTTCATTGCAGTGTTACAAATAGAGGGCGGAGTTGGATGACCTAAAACGTTGCCATAAATATCAAAAAATGCTCTTCAAATATTATTAAAAACCCCCTATAAACAAAACAAAAAAAACCCTTTTTAAAAGTTCTAAAAACTAGCTCCGATGAACAACTCAAGTTGAATACGTTACTGATGTAATCGAGGCTCCTCCTATTCGTTCAAGTGCATTCAACTGGAAAACGTTTGGTTTACACTGTTCTTTTCCAGTAAATCTGACTTAAGACGGTTGGCCGAAATCGGCTGTACTGACAACGGCGCTGATAGGCTACACAGGAGCCTTACATTACATACAACGGCCGACATTACAATATCTGAGCAATGAAGTCGAATAGGCTACAGAGTAATTCTGTGGAGAATTTGTTGCGTCTCGTAAATATTATTTGGAGCAAGTACCATTCAAATGAAGTGAAAATCAATTAAATTAACGAAAAAAACTTCAAACTCGAGGGGTATGAGGTACGAAATAAAGTATTAGTCAAAATCGGTGAAAATTAAAAAAAAAACACATATAAAAATGGGCTCCTTCCTTTTATCGTAACAATTAATTTCTATACTAAACGGCATTATTCTATTGACATTTCATTAAATTCCGCCTCCAGTTATAAGGTATTATAGGGAACGCTCTCTGCCTCCCTTTCAACACCGTTTACGTACTGTATCAGGAACAATGCTGCCACTACTACAAACTTCATTCTTTCGCGAACGAGCTTCCGACATGAGCGGATCGCTAGAGCGGAGCTCCGTAACATTCCAGTTCCAAGTGAAAGTTCTACTTAGTAGTATTCATAGCTTGTTGTTGGGTTTTTTTTACTCTATGTCTTATGACATACCCTCATCAACAGGGCAGGCTATCAGCCAAGCCTTGATTGCAGTCAATAATTGTGATAGCAATTATACATTCCCTGGAACAGTGCCTACATTACACCATATCGCATCAAACGGCGATGCCAATTCAAATATTCATTAGTATAATTGGAAGCTGGACAGCAACGTCAAAAATTAAACTTAACCTTAATAAAAAACTGGAGCTAAAATATTCACACTTAGACTGTATACCTTTCCTTCCCCATTGATATTAAATAATGGTACCCATCAAAAAAAGCCAACAAAATACTTGTGTAGGATGTTTCTAAATAATATATTTTGGGACCACGCGTAAGAAATGCAAGAATACATACTGTACTTTACTAACGTGAGTATTTACTTCAATTATTTCTCCCTAAAAGTACGATGGATTGTATTATGCTAGCACAATATATTTTTCATTCCAAGCATGCTTCTAAAATTTTATCGAGAAAAGTTTATATAAGAAATGAAATATTGTTAATTTTAATTGCATAATAATGTGCATACTCAAATTTTTTAGGATATAAATACATATTTTTAAGGTCATATTTCAAACATTTTAGGGCATGAAAATTCCTAGTTATTAGTTTCAATCCAGTAGCCAATGGCGCGAGTCGTTTCGGCCCGTACAAGAGCCAGCAGTGAAGGGCAGTCGCAAGCGACCTTCAGGAAAGAAGCTCCCGCGGCTTCCGCCCCTCACTTCCTCTCGATTCCGCCGGAGGCGCCAGCGGCGGCGCGCGCGGCGGGGGAGCGCCGGCAGTTCCGCTGAGGAATAGATATTTTAAAGAGCTGACGCACCAGGAATTACGGCTTAATTACATAGCTGGTAATGAAGGCGCGGCGCGGCGGTGCGGTGCGACGTCGGGCGGAGACAAAAGCGCAGCGGGTGCGCGCAGTCTCGCTCCGCCGGGGCCTCCAAAGCCTCACCTGTGCACCTCCCGCGCCGCCCAGGAAGCGGCACGAAACTTCTTTCGGCGCAAAACACTAGTGGGGCTAAAACAGCGCGTCCTTTCGCGCCCGTAAATTCACGCAAAATTGCGCGAAAAGAACTCAAATTTTCCAAAAATTGTGCGTGACCTAATTTCAAAATATATGTTTAAGTAACAGATTTCAAGGAAACAATTTCTGTCTTTATAATTGTAGTTGTAGGAAGACGCCGAAAAAATTTAATTTTTGCAATTTTCGAAAACATCGAAGTTTTCAACGAACATTAAACTTGCACTATTCTCTTAAACGTTCTTCTTAGACGTCCTTCTCACTATCTAACAATAAAATTTAATAGAAAACCATTAAGCCATTTTTTTTAATTTTGAAAATGCACTATTTACGGTGGCCTAGGGCTCATGTTGGAGTATTGAGCAGTGTTGTCCGGATATCTGCCCATCACTTTTGAACATATTTATGGAACTAGTCGTTAACAAGTTTTTATCAGCCTGGTGAGAGGAACTAACTTTACGGACGATTAACAGAATAGAAATATCTGTTGAAGAGTGAGTGAGCAATAAAAGTTTAATTTTATTTCACTGCGATCAACTTTTTCTACACGTAACTAATATATTTTAAACGATTTCTATTCCAGGCGCGGATTCACGGGGAGAGAAATGAGGGAATTTCCCTTCCCCCCGAAAGTGTTTTCAGTTACTATTAATTTTAACTTGTCACGAAACTTTCAAATAAAAATATGTAAGATAATTATTAAGACGAGTAAAACTGTATTTTAGCATGAGCTAGTGTGGCCTAAGACATTTTACAAATTCTGTAAAATGATCCCATCGACCAAAACATTTTAAATTTCCCTTCCTAAAATTCGTCTCCGAATCCGACCCTGTTGTGTAACTATCATAATATTTAAATTATTCTAAGGTACGTATTAGAATGTATCACTGCGATGAATGTGATGAAAAAGAAGGTATCCGTAAGGAGAAATAGAAAACGGGCACAACCTCCTGAAATGAATGAGAGAGGCGGTCTCGTTAATGAGGTGTTCAGCAAATGAACAGACTTCCGCCGGACGCCAGAGCGAGTGTTAAGCATCGGCCTCGCACTACTCTCGAGATGGCGCTGAGACGCAGGCGGCGATGCGAGGGCAGGCCAGAGTCGGGGTGGGGGCGGCGGAGTAGTGGCGAATGGGGCAAGTAGGTGGAGGAGCGGGTAGGAGGAGGGGCGGGTAGGTGGAGGAGCGGGTAGGAGGAGGGGCGGGTAGGTGGAGGGGCGGTGCGAGGGCGGGGCGGCAGCGGGGCGGGGTGGGGCAAGGTGGGCCGGGGACGATGGTTGGGGTGGGGGAGGATGAGGCGGGTCTGGTCGGGTACAAAGAGGAAGCGGTACAGGTGGGTGGGGGTAGGGGGTGGGGATGGGGCGGAGGCGGAGCGGGGATGGAGGGCGGAGGTCGTGGTGGGGCAGAGGGGGGGTCGGGGCGTTGGCGGGGAGGGGGAGGGGCGATGGCGGGTCAGGATGGAAGCGAGTCCGGGGTCGGGGCGGGTCAGGGTGTAGGACAGGGACGAGGCGTGGTATTGGTGAGTATGGGGCAGGGGCAGGCGGGGTGTGGGGCGGGGGTGGCTCGGGGGGTGGGGCACTGGTGGGGGTGAGGCGGGGGTGGGGGGTGGGGGTGGGGGCGGGGCGGAGCGGGGGCAAGGCGGCCGCTGGGGCCTAATCGCCGGCTGCAATCAGCGCTGCCATTCAGCACAGCGCAGCTCCTGGACCCAGAGCACCCGCCGCCCACCTCTGCCCGCGCTCACAAATTCATTAGCGCCCGACAATTATCATTGCGCTTGCGCACGCACACCGCCAATCAGCCCCTCCCATCGCCTCGGATCAAGCGCCCGGAGCACTTGGCACTTGCTACGTTCGAACAAGCAGCACGCCGGCAACGCGTCTCGCGGGCAGCAGCTCGTTTCGCCTCTGTGTGCCATTCTGTAGAACCCCTAGTTTCTTGTTTTGGCATTTGGAAAGGCTACACAGTAAGGCAACCATATGAAATCTTGTGATTGAGCAGGGACCTTATATTTTTCCAATTAACCGTAGCAGCTTCATTCGCACATATATAATTTTTGTGTTACCTTACAAAATTATGGTCGCATTGACTATAAAGAGGGCTAGACAGTTTTCCGTCAGTTTCAAAAATCACCATGAAGAATTTATTACGCGATTACTATTTGGTTGTTCTAGAGGACTTTTCAATTAAATGTATTTACAACAGCATTAGTACAACGATTTACGTGTCAAAAATAATTTAGATTCTCTCTGCAAGAGCACATTCTCGCACTTATGTATTTCAACGTAAAATAAAAAAATAGTCCATTAGCACGAACTGGAGCAGGTAGCAAAGAAAGAACGCCATGGATCGCTTATTCCGGAGGGGAATTTAACACAACGTTCGCTGGCGGGAGTCTGCAACGTCGACAGGGCTGACAGCCAGCGGCTCTCTGAAGCGAGGGGACGGAGCGAGTGCCCTTCTCGGAGAAAGAGCGAGGAGTCGGCGCGAGATGGCAGAGGGTGGGGTGGAGGGGCGGAAAAAAGATAAGGTGAGCGCGGAAGACGGGATTTCCACAATCGTTGTGAGGATCAGAGGAGGCTGGAATTCGTCTTTTAAATCATGACAAACTCAAACAAAGCTGGGAGAATAGTATCTGTTTAGAATTAGGCAGCAATAAACACTTCACAGGGGTATGAAGTGCAACGTGGCGAGTAGCTTCTGCAAGGGGTTCGGCTGCTGAATCGCAAAACAAATCACAGACACGTCAAGGCCGCGAAGCCGCTGCAATGCTGGTCGCGACCGGTGAATTTGCATATCTCCATTTGATGATGGAACTGAAAAAAGCGACGCCATGGAGGGTGGCTGAGGCGGCAAAGGCAATGGCGTGAGCGGGTGGGAGATGCTGCAACGGCGGCGGAGCAGGCGGCGCGGACGAGCGCGCAGCGATGCGGGACGACAGGTAGGCAAACACGCGTCAGTTCGCACCGAGATGTAAAAAGCAGAGGGGCATGCAAACGCGAGGCGCGGCGCGGCGCGGCGCGGCGCGGCGTGGCAGGAGGGTTGCGCAGACATGAGGCGGAGGGGAAGCGAAGCGGACGTTCTCTCGCCACCTGCGCCGCGCAGCGCCGGGCGCCTCCCTTCGAGGGCTGCGCGCTGTCCTCGCGCGCGCCCACTCGCCACCCGCACTCGCCACCCCGCACTCGCCACCCCGCACTCGCCACCCCGCACTCGCCACCCCGCACTCGCCACCCCGCACTCGCCACCCCGCACTCGCCACCCCGCACTCGCCACCCCGCACTCGCCACCCCGCACTCGCCACCCCGCACTCGCCACCCCGCACTCGCCACCCCGCACTCGCCACCCCGCACTCGCCACCCCGCACTCGCCACCCCGCACTCGCCACCCCGCACTCGCCACCCCGCACTCGCCACCCCCGCACTCGCCACCCCGCACTCGCCACCCCGCACTCGCCACCCCGCACTCGCCACCCCGCACTCGCCACCCCGCACTCGCCACCCCGCACTCGCCACCCCGCACTCGCCACCCCGCACTCGCCACCCCGCACTCGCCACCCCGCACTCGCCACCCCGCACTCGCCACCCCGCACTCGCCACCCCCGCACTCGCCACCCCGCACTCGCCACCCCGCACTCGCCACCCCGCACTCGCCACCCCGCACTCGCCACCCCGCACTCGCCACCCCGCACTCGCCACCCCGCACTCGCCACCCCGCACTCGCCACCCCGCACTCGCCACCCCGCACTCGCCACCCCGCACTCGCCACCCCGCACTCGCCACCCCCGCACTCGCCACCCCGCACTCGCCACCCCGCACTCGCCACCCCCGCACTCGCCACCCCGCACTCGCCACCCCGCACTCGCCACCCCGCACTCGCCACCTCGCACTCGCCACCCCGCACTCGCCACCCCCGCACTCGCCACCCCGCACTCGCCACCCCGCACTCGCCACCCCGCACTCGCCACCCCGCACTCGCCACCCCGCACTCGCCACCCCGCACTCGCCACCCCGCACTCGCCACCCCGCACTCGCCACCCCGCACTCGCCACCCCCGCACTCGCCACCCCGCACTCGCCACAGCACTCGCCACAGCACTCGCCACAGCACTCGTCACAGCACTCGCCACAGCACTCACCCCCATCAGCCGCCTCTTTGGTGTTGAGAAAATCGTATCCTCCAAGTATTCCACTTTCATTGGTACTTACATTTCGTTAGTCATTATTTGACAGATATCTTCTAAATATATTCAAATGGATTACGTGTTATGTAAAGCTTCTATAATACCCAATATAAATAAATTATTAACTAATCAGTAAAAGAAAACACAAGAGATGAGATTCAAATAAACGTAATAAATTAAAAATGTCCAAAATGTTTTTGATCTTGCTGCTGCTGATTGAATGCAAATATTTTAGCACTAAATGGAATCAATTGAAATAATTTGTTATAATGTGGAGACTTTTGCATTTACTGCTTGATTTAATCATTCACATAAAGCATGATTTATAAAATATTTTTGTATAATTATAATTCATATACTTACAGTGTATAACGATACATCGCATTGAGTATAGGATCGAGGAGAGGGTGAAGGTGTGAGATAAGAGAAAAACAGGAAGAATGAAGGAAGATGTCGAGGAAGGAGAAGGCAAAGTAGGTAATGGAGGAAAAGAAAGAAAAGGGAGGAGGAGGAGGAGGAGGAGGAGGAGGAGGAGAAGAAGAAGAAGAAGAAGAAGAAGAAGAAGAAGAAGAAGAAGAAGAAGCAGAAGAAGAAGGAAGAGAGCTGTGGTGTGAAGAAGGCGAGGAGGGTTGAGAAGGGAGATCAAGAGGCGGGAAGGAGGTCGAACAGGGAGGGGATGTGGGGTAAGGAGGTCAAAAGAGAAAGGGACAGGTTGAGGAGGAGAGGGGCGGGTGGGAGAGATGAAGCATGAGGAGACTGAGGTCGTGAGGGGAAGAGAGGAAGGCCTGGGCGCGGGCCGCGCTGCCCCCGAAGTCCCCCTCGCCCCGCGCGTCTTATCTCGCCCGCCACGCAATCGCCTCTCCGCTGGGCCACCTGCACAAAATTGGCTCGGACCCGCCGGGTCTCTTGTGATCTCAGGTGCTTAGGATTAGAATGGCACAAGCGGTAGCCTGGCACACTTATGTTTGCTTCATGCAATTTTATTCCACTTTTATCGTCGAAAAGTGGAGTCAACAAGAAAATGAGCAAGTAACGTACATTCCATTGCCGTAACTGTACTGACATGGCAGTATTTGGTTGTCTCGCAATCCAGACATGAAAACTCGTACGTGAGAAAGGACGCTACAAACTGTCACGAATTAAAATGATCTATATTTGAGACGCATTGAGCTTTTGAGGAGTTGTGTGTTTTGGTAAAATCTGACGCTGAGCCACGTACAGTCGAGGACCGACAAAGGGCAATAATTTTCGAAGGGAGAATTTTTACACGCTCCTCGCCACAATCTGCTCCCTCCTACCACACCACGCCCCTCCTACCTCCACGCCACGCACTCCCTCCTCCTCCTCCTCCTCCTCCTCCTCCTCCGTGCGTCACACTACTCTCCACCACGTGACACAAATCAGAGCCCCTGCAGCGTCTGCACTCTGCAGTGCCTTAAACCAAACTACTCCGCATTTGCATTTCCAGTAATTTCATTCGTGATCTCAATTTTGTTTAATCACACATTCTAACTTCATCTTTTCATTGTCAA